>JASKGO010002870.1:0-43371 GCA_030556065.1 Holobus sp. GC000080
TAAAATAAAAATAAGTTTGGTATAATTTTTATTTTTATATCTTAATAACATTTGAAGATATTAATTTTTTTCTGCGAAAATCGAGATTTTTGGTGCTTCCTTTCAGAGGCTGTAACGTTTATAGATGGCGCAGCTCGTTACTTTTTTTATTGTTATTTTCAGTATTCGATCATAGATGGCACCACTCGTTGACATTTATTACCCACCCCTCCTTCCGCCGCCGCCATCTTGAATTTTCTGTTACCCTCTACTTCCGCCGCCGCCATCTTAAATTTTCAGTCACCCCCCATTTCCGCTCGCCGTCATCTTGAATCCCTCCCCGCTTCCGGTCGTCGCCATCTTGAATCCCTCCCCGCTTCCGGTGGACGCCGTTATGACCTCTAGCCAAGGTCTATGCTGGCGACTGTCAAAAGTAACCAAAAGGATAACACCCCTCTCCAAAAGTAACTACTTAAGGCCGGTACACACTTATCATGCACCCATCCGATCCGATAATGCCGTCAAGATTCGTCTACGGGAGACGGGTCGGAGTGGAATCGGACGCATGTCGGAAAGGTGTGAACTACTGCGTTTGATCTTTACCATCATTTTTCTCTCAGTCACGGCTCCGACTGTATGGTCGGAGTCGGTTCGGATACGTGTATGATAAGTGTGTCCCGGCCTTTAAGGGTATTATAAATTTAGGATATTATTATTCAAAGTGAATTGGCTGTGATGTAATTACACTGATTGAGCTAATCTAGGATGAATTCGTCGGTTATTTTCCTTCCTTCTGCTTTAGATGTTGCGCTCGAGTAAATAATATGTACCTATAGTAAGTCTATAGCTAGGCAGAAGCGTTGTTGCTAACTTTAGTCGTTCGTTATATACAATTCGCAATTAAATCGAAATGGTTGTTACACAAGTTTCGACCTCAATTATCGCACCAGGGTTTTTGTTTACCTTAACTCACTTCGTCTACACAGGCACGAATAATATTATTCCGGTATTATACTCGTATGTATTATATTTCACTATTTATTATTTAGAAAATACCATTTCATCGCTTTCGTGCACTTGACATATTCTCAAAATGTTTATTTTTTCATAAAAGGAAAATTAATGTTTGCTTTCATTTTAATGCATTATAAAATATCAATTTTTAGAATGTCATTTTATCCGTAACATAAATCTTTCCTATTTTTTTTTTTTTATAAAAAAAGTAGAATTGTGAAAGATGTTGGTACTATTTATAGAAACTTACCTTTATTTCGAAATACGTGCTTTCTCCATTAGAACGATTACAGCGAACATATTTCGAACGGTCATCGATCAGTATGCGATCGGAAACTGATAATCACTCATCGACAAAGTTGAAAAGTTAAATATGAGATTTCCATTTTGCTATCCACCCCTTATACCAGCCAAAAATTTGTTTCGGAATGTTTGCAACAAATACAGCGACGACTGTTTTGTTTCTTTTTCCTCTTTGTGAAATATGTAATATTTAACATTTAAAAAAAGAAATAGATGTTCTTTATTTTACTTTTTAATTAAAAATTTTAATAACATTATAGACTAGATACAATAATAATTTCGTTTGGTGACATAATTAATAATTCATAAATACATACCTAATATCAATCGTCAATTCCTAATTCCTAATTTCAACTAATTAGCCAATTACACCATTGGCACGGATTTCAATTCGTATCGTGAATCATTAATGAAACCTATATCAAATTAAATCCCTATGATATATGTAGCAGGATTTATTGTTAATTTCTACACACTAAAATTAACATTACCGGGATTACGCAGTACCTGTACCTACATTTTGATTGCAATGTAACATTCTGCGATTCTATTCAAATCCGACGGCAAAGATCCTGATCCATGTAACTTTAGAATATGCATGCTGTGGCTGCAAGTAAAATAAGTCATTTGTAGTGTGAAGTGTGATTTTACACTGCACTCATAAATATGTAGTTAGTAGTTATTCACTTTCTGGTGTATTTATAAATTGTTAAATAAGCCACCCCACTAGTTCTAATTAAATTTATAATTTTCTTCATTTTTATTTTGAAATGCCTTAATAACCAAGTTAAAAAAAAAGAGATTGTGAAAATAATAAGTTATAATTAAAAAATTAATAATTTAAGTTTGAAGTAGAAGATGTTTAAATAATGGAAATCATTAAATCTGTGTTTGAACTGCAAAGAGTGTTAAGTCCTAATTTGTGAAAAAAAAGTAAATAAGATTTGTGCACTTTTTATATTTCACTTGGTTATTAAGGACCAAGACTTCCTTCATCTTTTACGGAATAGTTTTCAGTTTAAAAATATGTATTTTGATTTTACAATAATAATCAAACTTTGAAATAATAATAATACACAAAATGAGTAATGATGAACTATATAACTTTTTTTAAACTATACATGGACGAAATATTAATCAATTATACGTTATTTTTAATTGAAAATATACATTGTGATAAATTGAAATGTTTATTTAAAGCATAGAATTCAAATTCGTAACATTTTCATTGATTTTCGTAGATTAAATTTTCATTAAAACTTCTTTAAAATTTGAATTTCATCAGATTTTGGTAGCCTACTTCATAGGATTATAATTTTGCATTTGCATTGGATTCAATTTGTATTTACCGGTGCCGTAACAGTAATAATTGTTTTTATGCCGTAGACGTGACGACTTTATTGATAATTCAGTCAAGATAAGATCAAATTCATCGGATTTTATTGCAGAAATTGATCAACTGTAGCAAGAAAAAAAATGAAAGCGCTGTAGATTGGAATTCGTCTTAAAATAAGCTTTGAAATGAGGTGTCACAATGTAAAGCATCTATATTTAAAAGGAACTATTAACTGTCACCACAGCGCCTCCTATATTTAAACAAATTATTGCACACATTTCTTTAAAAATCATTGCTACCGAAGATAAAAGAATAACTAACTGGTTTTAATTATTTCAACTTAAATAACAATGATGTATCTAACTTTTGTAGCAGTGGGTCTATTTTAACAGTTTGCAATAATTGGTTAAAATGAGCAGACCTAAAATCACACTCCACAAGCTGACTTGTGGCCAGAGCATTGAAATTAAACAGTTAATTCTGCAGCATAAAGTGGAATCAAATTCGTATTTTATGAAAATTATGCACTTGTAATTAGCAATGCAAAAAATATGAAATTTGGAAGGAAATTTTAAATTGTGTATTATGTGTTAAGTTTTTATAAGTTTCAATAAAATTTAATGATGTAACATGTATTTGTATACCACAATTTGGGACAAAATAAAAGCAGAAATGTACACCATAATTTGGCATGGAGGAAGTATTAATTGAGAGCAAATTTTTGGTACCTTTTAAGCCAATTGCAGACAACCACTTTAATGCAATATATTAAAATAGTGCCGAATAATATATATTGAAGAGACTGATAACCCTAGTAACTGATTTATGACCAGCGCAATGAAATTTTACAGTGCTTACTTCAGCATAAAGTAAGGAAAAAACTGAAGTGGTGGAACGAAGGTGAAACCAAATTCGTATTTGATGAATATTATATACTTGTAAAATAATAAAATATTTTAATTCGATGTTTGTAAAAAAAATTAAATTATGTATAAATTTTAAGTTTTACAGTTTCAGTAAAATTTATTAAAGTATTGTGTATTTATAAACTATTATTAGGATCAGAAGAAGTAAATGTTTATGACCATTACTAGATTAGTGTCTGGAAAAAAAATTGAATGATTTGATTGCCTATTTCACGAATTAACCGGGGAGTACAACATTTATGATCGCATTCTATGTGTTTGCAACAATATTTACTTTATGTTTGCTATCATAACTTAGAGAAGGAAGAGAAGGAAGTAAATTAATATTTTAATTAAAGCTATTATACAAAATATTGTTAATTTAACTGGCAATAAACACTTATTAAAAAAATACCTAATGTGAAGGCGCCGTATTTAACAGTTATTAATTATTATTGAAAGTACCTAAGACTGAGTTCTGAATTTTATTCGTTCACTCGTAGCGCCGCGTTCCGGTTATACTAGAAGTAGATATTAAATTTCTTATTTTAAAAAGGAAACCATAATTTTCTTTTCATATCAAAAATGTTTACTTTATATTACGTTTAATTTTTCTGATATTGCCAATTTGGGGTAAATTTCGTAAAAATGTTCATTTCGGAGGAAAATTTATTATTGTTCTTGTTAATTATTAAGCTAAAACAATTGTTAAGCGAAATTAATTATCATTAATATTAATTATGCTTTCGAGCCAATTTATATTCCAAACAAAAATTATAAATGCAAAAATCAAAGAACGCTTTTTATTAAAACCTTCTATAAATTCATTCAATGTTTGCATCAAATGTTCGTTAATTTAAAAACAAAAACCTGGCGGCTGGAAAGTTCTTTTTGGTGTTTTCTCAAAGTCGCTAATTAATTAGAGGATAATTAGCGCGGCGAACCACTCAATATTTGTCTAGCGAATTTTCGAGGACAAAAGTAATTTCCCGCTGGCAATGTAAAGTTAGGTGGCACGTAAAAACTGTGAGAAAACATTGAATGCAGTGCGAAACTTACGTTTTAGTGGAAAACAAGTGTAGTACATGTCCACCATCAGCAGATAGATACAGATCTACGCGGATAATTAGATTTCCTCTCGGGAATGGCAAAGTGAACAGCATTCGCATTTTGCTCATGTATGTAAAGGCCAGCGCGCACTAAGCATACTCTGAGACATATAGAAAGGGGCAGGCGAGAGAAGAAGAAGAAGAAGAAGAAGAGATTCCAGCATGCATATATGCATGTGCCTTCGGATTTTCATTTGCATATTCATCAGCCACCGAATGTGTGTATGTGTGTTTGTGTTTAGCGGAAAATTACCTTTGGGATTAGGTGCAAGTGTTGCTACATGCTTTAATGGTAATTAATGTCTCATTGTTTATACATCTTTGCCCATGTGTGATGATAATTAGTGAGTTTTTTGTTTGTTTACGGTGGTGCCCTTTAAATTCATTTTCAGACTGTCCGTTTAGTTGTTGTTTGCTCTTTTAAGGATTTTTTTTCGGTGGGTTTGAAATTTTAATTACCAGGTTTATAAAAAAAAAGAAAAGGAAAAAACAGTTAGTAAATGTTTTAATTTTTAAATATTTTTTAATTCGTTTAGATTTTATTTTCCTTTTATGTCCATGTAACTATACTAATAAAAAGGAGTTATTTTTTGAAACTATAATTATTTTATGTATAAATTTGATTTGATTTTTTTAGATTTAATATTTGTAAGAAAAGAAAATTCTAATTGAGATAGAAAATCTTTTTTAGTAGATTAATATTTAATCCATTCAAGTTTTCTTGCAATTTTAATAATTTTTGATTCGGCATCCCTTACCTTTCATTAACTAATATTTCAAAAAAGCATCAATTCGGAATTGATTATTTTTTACCACAAATCTTTCATCTCATATCCAACTAAGGAATCCAATAATTAAATAGACCTGGATTATCGTGATTACATTATTAGACTTTAATTTTTATTTTCTTTTTTTTTTATAAAGTAGAGATACATAAGATGCATATTTTAAACTTTTTGGTGTCCGATATAGGGTGTCCGATAAAGACTTACAACACAAAGTTCTATTTTTTTTATGAAATCATATACATAAGTAATTTTTATAAAAAAAAGTTTTTTTTATTTGATATAAAATATAAAATATTTTTAACTTTAAAATCAGCTAAAAATTTTAAATGTTCATCATTTAATGAAGGTAATTTTATCAAAATAGTGGCATTTCCGTGGTGGTTTAACCGGATGTCGTTTTCAACTTCATAATTTTAAATTGAACCCTATATTATTCATTTTACTATTCAATACGTCTTAAAATAAAGTTAATTTTAAGGCTTCATTTTTATATCTTAATAATTTTTCGAAAAATTTTTTAGTGTCAAACTTGAAAAAATTTAGTGATAGGTATCCTTCTATGATCGTAACTTTCAACAGAATTTACCAATTTTATTAAATCTTCCTTTGATTGTAGTGCAATACTGCTGAAAACTATAAAATTCCCAATTTCTTAACTTAATTCAAAATTTTTTATTATCTGTGATATAAATGAATGCCCCACCTCTTACTGTTATGAGATTTCTATGATATTCATTTTCTAATTAAGATAGTATTATTCACATGGTTCTTTTGTTCGTTTTCGATTAATCATCTGTGCATTCCCAATATATACATTTGAAAATTTCATTTTTGTTTTACCAAAAAAAAATTCTTAAAAATCTGGAAATTCCTGAATTCCTCGCATAAATGTGATCCCAATGAATCCATATTAACTGAATAAGGAAATAATTAAATTTGCAACATTGTGTACATTGGTATACTTTTTATTTGATTTTTCAGATTTACAGTGGAAATATTTTTTATTTTGCTTGCAATCCCAAAATATGGTTCTATTTAAATAAACATAATTTTTTATTGCAACTTTTATATCGAATGCCCTATGCATAGAATAATTTCTTAATGTGTATCTCATTCAATATGCAAAAACCAAAATTCCATTATTTAATATTGGCAAAAAACTCCGATTGCGCTTAAGTAATGCTCTTCCTGATCATTATTTTAGAAACTTCATTTATTACAGAATCGAAGAAAATATAACATTATATTTTTAAAATAGAACAGTTGGTAATGTTTTTTATTCAATCAAAATAACTAGGTGTCTGCAGGTTTTTAATTATTAATTAATTTAATAAGAATATTTAATAAAAATATATGAAATCGTAAATAGTAAAATAGTAAAGTGGATTAACAAATTTTTAAACGGATTTCACTCTGTAATTATTATAAAAAAATAATAATCAGATTGTTGTCGCCATCAGTAATTGCATGTTAACATAGCTTCCATAAACCACTTAAATGTGATTTGTGCAAAAACGAAAACAAAGAGAATAACAGAAATCTAATCAATTTTAATTAAAGAACCCACGAATAATAAATAGATGCAATCAACCCCTTTTATTGATGCTCCATGATTCGGTCATCAACCTTCTTTCTTCTTATCTAAAAATAAATTCTTGAATTAGCAAAAAGCAAACAGCAGTAATAACTTTGATAGGCACACACAAACCACAGAGCAAAAAAGAAAAAAATTTAAAACAGATAACTCCATAAAATAAAACTGCGATAAAAAGCAGTAACAATAAATCATTAATTAGTTCTTTCACTTGGCAATAGTTAGTTAGATAGATTTACTCTTATAGGGAAAAAAGCAGTCTTGGAATAGCAATAGAGAGGAGAAGTTTCGCCCGAAAGTTGTTTACCGCCGCGGAGGCGGGTGGTGGACGGCGGCGAGACTCATACGTGGAAATTGATAAGCTGCGCGCGACTCGCAAGTGCCACTGCCACCGCCACTGCAGCCGCCAGAAGAATGTCGCTGGCCGAAGCAGCTGCAGCAGCAGTTTCATGGAGCTGCTGAACAACACGCTGCTCTTGTACGCCGCCGGCAAGTCCGGCGCCTTCACCGATGCGTCCATCAACCAAACAGTCCAAGTGGCCGACGCGCACCTAGCTCACCATCCGATGGTCATCGTCACCGCCATCCTTCTGGTCTTCCTCTTCTCGCCGACAATAGTGATCGTCAATTCGCTGGTGCTCGTCTCCATATACCGCTACAAACGGCTGCGGACGCCCAGCAACTACCTGGTGCTCTCGCTCGCCACCTCCGACTTGGGGGTGGGAATGTATATGCCGGTTGCAATGTACTTGGAACTGTGCGGAGTGCGTTCATATACCAGTGTGAGTGTCTGTTTGATTAATTATGCCATTCCGATCGGACTGTGTTGCGTGTCGGTGCTGGTGATGGTCGCCATCGCCGTGGACCGGTTCACCTCCTTGGCGCGCCCACTGAGGTACAATAATCTCATCACGCATACTGCTATGGAGAGGTATATTGCCGTCTTCTGGGCTTATGCTTTCCTCGTTGGATTCTCTCCTTTTTCCTATCATTTCGCTTTTGGAACGACAACTAATCAGTAAGTTTTAACTTTCAATACTATTTATATATTTTTTTTAATAATATAAATAAGTTTTTGTTTAATTTATATTATATTATTTCGATTAAGAATGGTAAATATTAATTAAAATTTTAATTATTTTTTTAAATATCTATAAGTTTAAAAATAAATAAATCATTGTTTATAAAGTTTAAATCTTAATAACATATTTACCCTTCTTTTTAATTATATAAGTCGTTAATAATAAAAATAAAAGTTTATTTACTTTATTTTAAAAATCCTTTCGATTATTTTTAATAGTTATTTTATACTAGGTTGACGAAGGGATATGGAAGAGATTATTTCCGATACATAAATAATAATTTGAGAAATAATTACTCTAAAATTTGAGTTGTAAACTTAATTTTTATCTTTTGGAAGAAAAATGGCTACAGGGTGCTCCAGAATGCTACAATAAATAAAACTAACATTTTTTTAAGGAATACTTATACTTCATTCCAAAAATGAATTATTCGTTTAATTTCCAATCAAAGTTATACAAAACAATCAGCAAAGTTATCGAAAGTATTCGAAATATGAGTCTTTTTTAGTAACAACTATTACTTGTATCGATTTATTTATAATAAAATGGATCTTTCTTATTTTTAAATAATAATTTTATTTTTTAGATCCTCTATTTTGAAAATGTCTAATGATAGAGACATTTTAGTTTTAAAAAACATCGAATGAAAATTAAACAAATGAAAATTTTGATTTTCTAATAAAAAAATAAAGTTAGTTAAGTTTGACATGGCATTTTGTGATAACTTGGAATTGATTTTTCTTTTGATAAATAAGTAAAACTGGAGCCTTCAATATTTATCTATATAAAAAAATCATATTCAGTGACTATTTTGTAAATAACCCACCATTTTAATAGTTATCTTCAACTGTAAGACCTTAAAAACGTTTTATAATTTCGGCTAATAATAATTATTATTATTATTAAATAATAATGAAATTATTTTATTCCGATTTTCATTGATGATAATAATGACACTAATTATAAAATAATAATAAAATTAAAATTTAGTTTCAATTTTGAACAATTTAATCATTTTTTTTTTCAAACACTTAAAAGCACTTTGTTTTATTTAGAATAAAAAAATATGCTTTTTCAAGTTTATAATTTATTATCCTTCTCTTTAATAATGAATCATTATGAAAAAGTGAATATTTGCATTTATCAAGCAAGAGAAATGTAAAGTCATGTTTGAAAATATCAATCTGGCGGTCTGTCAAAAACATTCATTTTTTAATTAATAATGTTACTGTTGAATTCAATCGTTCATTTATTCTTAAAAAAAAAACGAATTAGGCAAATAAAAAAATTAATTACGTGACTAAAAGTTTTTAGCTTAATACAATTGACTTTTTAATTATAATTGCTTACGCTTTTTTCTTATCCAAATTTAAGCAATTTAATTTCTGTATACAATTCTATTATAGACTAACCCGTTTTGTTATAGATTTCCCTTTTACAGTTAAAAATAACAAAAAACTTAATTTAATACAGTATTATTAAGTATTTACTTGTTTGACACTGCCATAAAAAAATTTAAAAAAAAATAAGTCTGTACTTTATTTACTAGAAAACAAAAAGAAAGTACAAAGCAATCGATAGAAAAATAATAAATAATGTTGGCACGGGGAACGTATAAACAAAGAACCCAATTAAGTGCAACTTTACGTTCACCGCACACATTGTACATATATATATCAAAGAAAAAAGCCATCCAATTTAAGAATTAAAGGCGACAATTTATTTATACAGCGACCGAGACATAAAAAAGAATGGCAAACAAAAAGCAACGAGCGCAAATGATTATTGCTTTATTCATGAGAAAGATATAGTGGGAGACGAACATACCGAAATCATCGAACAGAGTTATATACTGTTGTGACTCTGCGAGTCCTAAAAGTGACACCCTGCATTAGCCCAAAATAAAGAAGCCTCATTATCATTTCCTAACGGGACGAAAGAATAATTTCCCAAAGGAAAATCTCACTATATTATTTTGGTCCGAAAAATAAAAACGATGAAAAATGTTTAAATTTAATGCACCGGACTGACGTTACCGGTGAGTAATGTTGGCTACTGCAAATTGTACACAATCAAATATGAAAATTAGATTTTAAAGATGCATTTTATCCTTTCAATTTTTTGCAGAAAGCGGGAAAACAGAAAGTTTTAATATTAGTTCAGGGAGCGAAAAGATTTCCTCGAAAAGGTCGCATTTTGTGTACCTTCGAAATTTTGATAA
Organism: Holobus sp. GC000080; assembly: GCA_030556065.1. NCBI lineage: Eukaryota > Metazoa > Arthropoda > Insecta > Coleoptera > Staphylinidae > Holobus > Holobus sp. GC000080. Next base: position 10,332 of record JASKGO010002870.1, read on the forward strand.
TAAGCATAATGGACTTTTTATGTAGCAGCAATTTTAAATTGTAGATTTCCGCCCTTTATGAATACCTATAAAGAATAAAATGCATTTTAACTTTTAGCCACTTATACTTATTTCTTGCGAGGAGAAAGTAAGATAAGAGGCGAATAATGATAGTGAGAGTAGGCATTAGGCATTATTAAGGGGCACTTCTAGTGTCTTTATTGTGCAATTACTTGAAAAGTAAAGGCAGAGCCGATGATGATAATAAGAAGCATATAGTTAATCTTTGTTGGTGTGTGTGCGTGTAATTTTCAGAGGGAACGGTGTTCATTGCTCGTTCGGAAGTCTGGTGGCTAGACCGATTCAGCTGTTCATGTTTTGCGCCGTGTACGGTCCCAGCGCCTGCATCTTGGTCGTCTGTTACGGGTATATTTATGTGGTGGCTCGAGGGCATGCTAGGGCCATATCGGAAGTGCGTCATTCGCTGCAATATGGACAGGGATTTAGTCCTCCGAGGTACGGGGTCGCTCTCGCCATTACTACGGGGATGTTCCTTACCCTCTGGCTGCCCTTCCAAGTAAGTATTTACATTTTGCCCACTTAAAACTACATAGATTTTCTTCCCTTTGCACAAAAAATAAATTAATCAATGCTTATTTCGATTGTGATTTTGTTGTTTAAACATTTATAATCCTTGAAAGCTTTCTTTGTTTTTTTTATTTTTATTTCCAAAGTAAATTCTAATATTTATTTTGGAAATAAAAATTCAATAAAAACAAAACTAATATTTTAAATTAGTTATCTTACTACATTTCAAATTTCTTTTATTATTATTTTTACATTTATATTTTTATTATAAATCCTAAATAGCTTTATAATTAATAAGTTGTGGCCGCAGGGATTTTTTAAAAGCATCTTTAATTGCTGCTTATTCTGTTAAGATTATATTTTGACTTCAGTTGTTTAATAAATTAAGTCTATATATTTTTGCTGCATAACTATTTAAAATTAGAATTAGTGACTTTGTAGGAAATTGGAGTTATATGAAAAACCTCTTACATAAAAATTATTTCCGGTTAACCAAAAAAAAATATATAGTGGAACTTTTATTTTTCGATTTTGATAAGCCATTATGTGCTTAATAAAATAAGACTGAAAATTAAACTGTACCACAAGAGTATAATGAGCGACAACATTTGGGATTTAATAAGAAAGCGTAAGAAAATCTGTAAATCTGTAAAAACATTCATTTTAAAACTATTTTATTCTTATTTGTATTGGTGCATTATTTATTAATTATTGGTAAATAATGTTTTTGCCACATGACCTTTGTAATGATTATTTCGTTTTGTTGGCCCACCTTCATTAAAAAAAGTATATAGTTTTGTTCTAATCACGTCCCGTTTTTTTGTGGCAGCTGTAGGGGCATTTTCTCAACCCGTATATGGGTAACTTGTACAGTTTTAAAGATAGAAATTCAGTTTAATGGACCAAAATGGGCATACTTTTACGTTGAACTTAATCCCATTTACAAATATCGGATCTGTGTCTGGCTTCCCGAATTATCCAGAAAAAAAATCCAAGATTTTTTATTAATTCTAAGAAAATTGTTAGGAATAAAATAAATTTTAATAATTAATTAGAAGAAAACTATTTGAGGTAAAAAAAAGTAATAATTATTCTTTATAGATTTTTATAGATAACACAATATAAACCATTTATTAAATTTTCCAAAGCTTGCTTGACTTTTGTGCAAAATAAACTTAAATATATTTTCTTCAATGGTAATCATAGTGTGATATCATAAGTAGAATAGCAGATGTGCCAATTTTTTTCCTTGATATATTATTGCTTGAGGGCCTCTGATCATTCAAAATTTGATTTAAGTTTTCGTGTGACAAAAAATAATTTAAAACTTTGTTAACCAGTGTACTCATTATTCTTGAAGAAAAAAACTCTGAAGTTGATCAATAATAATTTTAACAGTAATCTAAAATTACATAATTAAAAATCGGCCATTTTCTTCAGAATTTAAAATATTCCTCTGGTTTCCATGAAAGGAAACTTGGAGTAAAAAAAAAATATATGAGTATTTTAATTGATAATAAATATCAGTTTTTTTTTTATTTTAAACCATACTCCGTATAAATTTTATTTATTAAAAGTTTTTTTAAAGAAATTAAATGCATCAATTTCTCACTTGTGTTTTTAAAATGAGTCCGTTACGTAGCCCCAAGAGATCATTATAATTTAACTTAATAATTAAACCGTCATTCAATTATTACTTTCTCATTAAAGTTTGATTAATTGTTTGAGAGCTAATTAAAGCTACGAAACTTTTTTAATTTAATTTTTAAACTCAGTTTTAATTTGAAGTCCCGTCGAATTTCACTACGTAATTTTTATAAATTTGATAAATTTTTCCGCTCAGTTTAACTTTTAATTTCGCAAGGCTAGCAAGTTTATTACAGAAATTAACATAATTAAAAAAATAGCTGAAATAAAAATAGAAAAACTTCAGCCTACGCAATAAACTAATCCAATCCCCATAAATAATTTGCGGAGGTGGAAAGCATAAGGAATTAATTCGCCGTTTTGTCATTAGATTGAGAGGACAAGAGAGGGTGGTTATAGGACGGCTGTTCGCCACTAAAGTGTGTTTGCATAAGGGATGTACATCATTTAATTAATTCACGTTCTCCGATCAAGTGTAGGCGTTAATCTAGAAGATACTGTTTGCAGTGTTTGCACTTTGCCAATACAAAAACGCTTTTGCAAAAAGTTGTTTTTACTATTTTTCCAGTAATTTCAATTATATTTTTAGAATTCATTGCTAATAATGACTATGAAGATAAAAATATATTTCAATGTCGATGCTTAAAATATAAAATGTAGGTTCATACAATGAGTTAATTAATATCGTGCGTATTTGTCGGTAATTCCCAAAAGGGATTGGCCCATTTATTGACCACAAAAAACATTAATATTTTTCACAAATATTAAATGGGCTCATAAATTCTATCATTTCCGTCTTTTAATTGTTACTCAGGGTGTTCCAATAAAGCGTTGCATTTTCTTTTAACCTACAAAGGAATGGTTTGGAATGAAAATTGCAGAATCGAGCACTTTTTTAACAATGATAATATTAAATTAAATATTACGACCACATCCTCACCTTTGTGAGCTAAATGACATCCTTTTTGAAATGCCATGATCCGCAATGTGGCATATCATTTTAAAGCTCTTTAAATCCCAAAACTGACTGATTAAATACTTTTAAAAATCAAATTGGTTATCGAGATTGATTCACATAATCTTACCATTAAAAAGTAATAGAGGATTGTCATGTAGTTTACAATGGCAGGGATGGATTAATATACAAAGTGTCCCATTTTGAGTTGAGTTATATTAAGTTGCTAACTTTGTTTAGGAATGGGACAAGAGATTAGGTTAAATGATCAAAATTTTGCAAGAAAAAAAAATACTCAACATACTTTGGTTTACAAAAATGGAATATATGTCTCGCATCATCAGTTATAAAAAAATTAAAATCATCGGCTTTTTCCTTCATAATTTCTTTCAGAAATTATTCCTTAAAAATATTTTAGAGAAAAAAATAAATCAATGTTTTTAAAATGGAAACCATATAATCGTCGATATGAACTTATTAAATTGATTTTTTTTTCAGATTCTAATTGCATTCATATCCTTGTCCACTGCACTAAAAATTGAAAATAAAGTCAGGGGTATAATAAATAGTTATAGGCATTGAATTAGGTAAAAAATAATTATTTATGAAGCAAAAAATATTATCAGTATTATTGGAATTTTTAAAATAATAATAAAATCGGTATTTTATTCAACAGGAAGACAAGTGGGACGTCATTTTCAATAGAGATGTCCCATTATAATTGTCAATACCATCCCGAATACTTCAATTAATTTAATTTTACAGTAATTAATAAAAAATTAACTTATAATAGTATATTAAGCAATAAGTTTATGCACATCCACCCGACTTTCTTTTATAAAATTATAAATTAACATTTAGATATTTACCTATTTAATAATACCACTGGCTATTATGATTTCCTTTGAAAAAAAACCCATTTTAAAGATTATTTTTATCTCTAAGCTCAAGTAAACTCTGAAAATGTGGTTACATTAATTTGGTCCTATTTAAAAATACCTTTTGAGGACAATTATTACTTTTTTTCCTATTTCCTATTTATAAAGTTTTCCTGAGGTAAATTATTGAAAAAATCCACGATTTCCAGTTTTTTCTTTTTTATTTACAAAGATAGCCATGCAATGCAACTAAAAATGGGACGCCCTGTATATGTCTAGCTTGTTTCAAATTCAAATCTTTTTTAAAGATATTGGTTTTTGCTTTTATGAAAAAACATCCCTTTTTCAATAAGACAGAAATAGTTACTGAAAATATACTCGTATATATATATGAATATTACATAAGAACGAGGAGAAAACAAATAAGGCGTCACATAAAATGGCTTATAACTATCCTATCACGCTTAATGTAATACACGTTTTATATGAAATCCGTATCGGTAAGTTGCCAAGAAACAGGGGTGAGTTTTGCCCTCAAAATACTAATAAAAATGCTTATGTGTTGTGCATCTCAATGTCATATTGAATATTAAAATAATCCACATTTTATTAATATCTGTTTAATCATTTCCCCGTCTTTTTTTAAATTAATTTTCTGCTGATGATCGCGATGAAAAGTAATGGAAAAAGTAATTCAAAAGAAAAGTAAGATTAGAACTGCCACCGAAAAATGGGTTTCTTATCATTTGCGAGAAAACAGGATGCTGTGCAAAGATAAATCGACAAATGCGCTTTTTCGTTTTCGCGGTTTGCCACTAGGAAATTGTATTTTTCTTTCTTAAACGAAAATTAATTCTAATATATATTTTTTTTAATCTTCATAGCATTTTTCAAAATTATTTAATAATACTCGTATTTTATTGAAATTTCATTTTAAAGGTTGTTTTTATGATTGGAGAAAAAATAAGGAAAATATTGAATTTGAATATATGAATCGTCAATCGGTTTTCAAAGAATGCCTTTCAATAAAGGCAATTCCGTTCCGATATTTCCAATCTGACTGCACATTTCATTTCGGCGTATGCGTAACTCCACGGAGAAACTAACGGTTTCTGAGTGCCACTCCGTGAAAAGGGTAAATTGAAAATTATTTGTTTCTCTTTCTGGAAGGAATGACACAGCATTTCATCGCTCCGGTTCGCCCCTATATCTATATTAATAATGAATAAAAATTCATTTCGCAATTTGCTATTCCGTCGATTCTAGCATTCATATTTAATTAACGTTATATAAATTATTCTTCGAATGAAAGCCTCAACTCGTCCAATTATGCTTCGAGCTTAAAGCGCGAGATTAATTTCCAATTAAGTGAATCCTTTCTTCGACTTTCTTTCAGCGCACGAGGACGCAAACGGGAAAACTTTTCCTCGCAGCACGAAAAGATATCGGAAAGACTTTAATAATAATAATTACCGCGATATACAATTTTCAAACAATTACAACTTAATCCTTTGTCTTTCAAGGCTGAAAATTGCATTTAATTTTGTGTTTATATATGTTGTTGTTTTATTAAGAAACTTTGAGAAAAGTGGAGAATCATCTGGCGTTGCGTCGGTAATTATGAAATGGCTCACATGCTGTGAATTTACGTAATAGGGGATTAATGATGCAAAAAATTTATAGTGACAGGAAGCGTTTCGAGACACGTGTCCTGCGAAGAGAGATCAATATCCAAAGGTCGTCCTTCAAGGCTCTTTTTTCGAATTTAGTTACATCAACTCAATTATCTTTGCTAACATTTTTTCTGTTATTTTTATTCCTTATACATGTTTTTTGTATTGTGATACCATATCACTGCTGAATGCAGCTGGAAAAATACAAAACAAAGCTTCAATTTATTTTTTCAAAAAAAGATCGTCCCCAAATATTTCACAATTTATAGCCGTTATTATGATTTATGCTGTGAGCATTTTGAGATTACCATTTTTTGTTTTTCCAGCTGTCGTCAATTTAGTCTCTCATCCATAACAAGCGGGAAACGATGCGCGCAGAAAATTCCCTCCTTTAGTCCTTTATCCTTTTAGGGTTTTCCTTGCACACACCAATATTTCCGTTATGTGCTTTCTTAGCGGAAGCGGCGGGAATAAAAGGAAAAAGCGGGCGCAAAGAAATTAATTAGGAATACAAAAAATTCTCTCTCTGGTTCTTTTATGCCGTTTTGTGAGTGGAAATGTAATTAATGTTTTGGAAAAGAACAAAGATGTAATCTCTGACTTGCAACGTTTAATATTTAATTTCTCCACAAAAATTACAAATGTCCTGAATTAAGGAAGAAGAAAAAAAGTATTCGTGGGGTTTTAATTGTGGAAATGAATTTAAATTTTATGCAAAAATATTTGTCTTATTCATATTTAATTAGCGTAATCCAATTAACGAATTGAAACAAACCTTATCATTAAAATTAATGAATTAAAAGCAGAAACCTTTGAATAATTCCTCTAATTTTTTTTTCCTTATTGCTTTATTGATAATTCATTAATTTTTATTACTCTCTGTTCCAACAAACTGTTGCACTGCGCTCGTAATTGCTAACGATGGCCTTTAAAATTAAGTACTAATTAGCAAACTAATTTTTAAATCTAATGGGAACAGTTTGAATATTTGATGTACAATCACATTTTTATCCCTGTGAACCACATGACAATCCTCATTTTTTTATACATATATCAAATGCTTTTTTTATATTTCGATTAATAAGTTTATTTATTTAAAATATGATAATTTAATAAATTTGTCATTTCGTTTTCAAAATAATTCTTTTTTAATTTGTTATTGAGGGATTTCGAACAATTGCTAGTGGATTACTCTTTATTTTGATTAAATGAAGGAAACTTTTAACTAAACATTGTCAATTTGTATTAAAAAAATCTTACCTATAAAGTATAAAGTTACATAAAAAAATCCTTCTCATTTAATAAAAAATAGTACCTTTTCAGTTTCTTTAGAAAGGACTGTTACAGTAAATTCCGCAAAGAATATTTAGTTACAATTATCTAAAAAAAAAGTATATTAAAAAATTGAAAGATAAACTAAACTATTTTTATTTCTAAATATCCTTACTAAAAAATTAAATAGGTACTTGATAAATTGACAATTTTTTTAAAATTAATTTCGCATCATGATTTTTAGAAATTATTCCTTATGATTTATTTATTTTATTAATTTAAACAATTTTCTGATTTTATACATGGTATTAAATATACAATGTTAATTTAGTAATATATATCGTAATAATAAAAACTAAAAGTGAAATTATAATAAATCAATTAAATTGTCATTTACATACATAAAACTAAAATTATTTCTCTTGATTTAATAGTTCAAAGGTAATTTATTTTATTTTATAATCGTTCGTCATCGTACGTTTGCCAACAAAAAGTCCTCTTAGTAATTTGTTTATTAAATGTTAATGATTTGACCAAACTAAATCGTTTTGTCATTAAATTATTGCAAAAATTTTTAATGTCTGAAACATTTTTATTATTTAAATAATTTTCTGATTTTATACAGAATGATTCCATTGGGGGTGGTAATTTCATTTATTTAACTAATTATATTTAGTATACGATAATGAAGGAGTAATTAATTACTAAGTTTGTCAATTCGTTTTCAAGATAATACTTTTTTAACTTAGAACAAATTCAAGTAGATTACTCTCTATTTTGCATGAATAAAGGAAACTTGACCAAACATTGTTAATTTAAATTAAAAAAATATTTTTCTAAAATGTTATATAAAAAACCCTTCTCAGTTAATAAAAAAGGGTTTGAAATGATTGAATTGACCAAACTTTACGTTTTTTTTTTCTTTTAATTATTTCCAATTAGATTAACTTAAAATATCTTAAACAATTTTTATATTTAAATAATTTTCTGATTTTATACAGGGTAATTTCATTGGGAGCGATAATTTCATTTATTTAATTAATTATATTTAGTATCCTTGCGGCACAAGGTTATCGCTGAACCATCCAATGCTGTACGTATTAATATAGCTGAGCTGTCGAATTGAATTTTCATTGATTAAATAATAAAATTATAACTTCGACTTAGTGAAATCTTTAAATGTAAAATTAAAATATTATTTATTAACTTTAAAGTTAAATATTTCCTTACCTCGGCAAACAAAACAAACAAATTTTAAAAGAAGAAACAATAAGAAAAGTAATTAGGTAAATGCATTATTCCAATTTGCAGATTTGCATGCTGCTGGACGTATTTTTCGAGAGCAAGATCCTGTCGCATTGGATTGTGATTTATCTGGCGTTGCCCATAATGTCTAGCAGCGCCTTGAATCCCTGGATTTACGGCTACAGGAACGCCGAATTGCGAATGGCTGTGCACAAGGTTGTCGACGATCTATTAACGGTCCTCGGTTTCAACTACAGGAGCAGTCCCGCCATAGTCGATCAAGCGGTGGCCCCGAGCGTGGCCGCCACCGCCGGCGACGTCGGATCCTTGCTGCAACATCATCCCACGCCGTTGAGACGAGAATGCTACAGCTGGAACCCCGAAGACGACTTCCTTCTGGTGCCCATGGCCAAAGCCGAGAGCTCATTGTCCGTTGAACACCACAGCGAGAAGGAACGGAGCGTCGTGCAGCACAACAATCGATTAAATTTGGTCACTTCCGCCGGGAAACGGAAGCCGGCGCTCAGAGGGTCCAGGAGTATGATCGAAACGTTTGCGCTCACTAATGGAACCGACGTCTGGATTCTCAAAGGGAAGAATCTAGTAATGAACGGAGCAAGTATTGTTTAATTTCTTTTTCCCTTTTTTTATTTATTTTATTTTTAATGGTATTTGCAAATTGTGAACAAACAGGGTTGAAAGAAATGAATATAGGAAAATTTTTAAATGAAATACAGGGTGGTGGACTTTTAGTACAGTGATGTAAGATTGCGCCTAAAATATTTATTATGTTTTCATTTTTATCTTCAAAGTCATATAGATATCGATGAGGACTGCAATCTTAAATTATACAGGGAAATCCGTTTGAGAAATAACTGGCTGAATAAAATTAGCATCACTTGGACAATTAAAAAAAAATTATATCTCTTTGTTGGTTTATGAATTATACCATTAATGTGAGATTTTGAGATTGAGTTATCGAGCTTCACGATTCATGACAAAGAAACATTTCAAATTCCTTAAAATTTCCCGGAGTGGGAGCTTAAATTCTTCTTCCAAGTGTCCAAGTGAGTTTCAGACATGCTCAATGAGTTTAAATCAAAGAACCCTAAGTTGATGAGATACATGAAGAATACAAACTTCAGCAAATGTCCCAAAAGGTACCAAAAATCCGTCCCCAGAATTGATGGCATTAACTTACCGATAAATAAACCTAAACCATTAAAGAGCTTCCACTGTCAAATATTACCAACAAAATTCCGTTTTCATAGAAATTTCCGTTTACGCCGTTGACCGTAGAGAGAATTTAGAGGAAATCTAAACCGCGAATAAAACGTGGCTCCAGTCCTTAACAGTGCAATTCAGATAGCATCGTGCAAATTGCTTCCGGATTGCACTATGGTCCCTTGTCAAAAGTTAACCCGCAGCAGGGGTCTTCGAAGTTAAGTTTTCTTTTTAGGACATGAACTTACAATACGGGATGAATTTATTCACTAGTTACAGTTGATTTTAGGGCTCAAAATTAGTGATAAATCGATTTAGTAAAACTTATTTGCGAAGAAATTGCGTCTTCAGCTGTGGAAAGGCCACCTTGTCCAATTCCACAGTGATTGCGATCCTTTTTCCTGTGCCCAGTAATAATAGGGGAAATGTTCGCTTGGTTCATTGTAAATTACTCCGCCATATTTCTTTGACTTTAATTTGCCTTAGTTGTAAAGCTTAAGGCTTCTCAATCATTTTGTTTAAATTATCATTTTATTTTATTTTTAAACATCAGAATAGCTTGATACATGTTTTAATTGACCGGTTTACTGTTTTAACTTTGATATTTCTTATGAGACACCCCAATTTTCATTTCATACTTTGATTCGTTTTTAAAAATTATTATTTCGTAAAAAAAGTTTTCTATTATGTTAACTATTCAAGATATTGCCGAAATATGGTTATTTTTGAAAATTTTTAAATTGCAAATTTTTCCAAAAAAATTCTAAAAAAATTCATTTTAAAATCAAAATATAACTTCTTTTTTTTTTCAAATCTTTTTCCCATCTTTAATTAAATATTGTTATTTTGTGAAAAAAATAACAAAGAAAAGATTTTTTTATAAGGCTTCGATGACTTTTGAATTAATAAAAAAAAAAATGAAGCCAAAACTCCCTTAGTTAACATTGCTATAGGTGAGGTCACCACAGCACCATAACAATACATAGAGATTTAATTTTATCGAAATAGCTCAAAATCAAAGACTTAACTTTCTTTTTTACCAAAACTTGGCCTTTTACACTAAATTTTGATAGAGAACAAACTACGCAAAAAAGCTACTTTCGTTTTGAATAATCTTTATAGATTTTACATGTATAATTTGCAAAAATAAGCCAAATTATTTATAAACTATCAATTTTTAAAAGTTTTATGCTAATTTATGTCAAATAACTTTAAAACTTGCCAATTTTGATATTCATTTGTTTGTAGCAAAGTACCGTAAATGATATATTTAATTTTTTATTGTAAACTCTATTATTTAATATAGTGTTTACGATAAAAAAGAAAAGGAATCAAAATTTTGAATAATATTTGTGAAACAGATTGCTCTGTACAATAAAACATATTTTTGAATTGTGGATACAAATGAAGATATTTATATGATTATGAAAAATATAAAATTTTTATATTGAATGGTTTATTTAATTAGACAAATTATTTGATTCCGCTAAAGTACCACCCTGTTTAAATGGCATTAAAGTAGTTATAAATATATTTTTTTTTATAAAAAATTAATGACGAGTTAACAGTACGAGTATTTAAAAAGAATCAAAATTATTTCGAAATCAAATTAAAATATCCTTTTGTGAAATTTTACAATAATCAAGAATCCTCAACGAATGTTAGCTTATTTTAGTTAGTTGTAAAAAAGTCAATGGCTTACAAACGAACGTTGTTTTTATATGAAAAAAAAATCAATTACATATACATATTAGCAAAACTTTGTATGTATAAACTCATATAAAGAAATCTAACACCAACTTTTATTTTAGTTAAGAGGTGTTTTGGTGTCACTGATGACTTGGATGACTAATTAGATAATTGTCTATGTATTCTCTATAAGTGTCAACCCACATAACTAACATTTGCTGACACATAAAAAAGAGAGTTCTATTTAAAGAAACATAAATACTGTTTTTGAATACAAATTATATGTCTACACAGGTACAAAAAGAGATAAACATTTATAAAATACTTTATCAAATATTTTTTTAACTACAAATAAAACAAATAAAAAAGTTATTAAAATGATCTATTTAATTATGTTAAAAATATCAAATTAATTTTATTGAAATGTTAATGATGTGTGTAAAATAACCATATGATGTATTTTCGTACTTGCATTTCAAAACTGAAAAATGAAATTAGTGCCAAAAGTTCTTAAAGCTAAAACTTTCAGTTCCTAAAACTCAAACTACAAATTAGTCTATCAAAAGAATTTATTTAAATGTTGCTAACAAATTAAGTAATAGTAACATTATTATATTTATATATTGTATAAAGGGTCTAGATCTTCTATGTAAATAATATTTTATTATAAAGCACAAATATTTGTTTCTCCTAGGAAAATTGTATTATTGTTTTTGGTTCATTCAAAATAAAAATCTATTTGTATTATTTATTTATTTCACTAATTATTTCAATGTACTCTGCATACTTTCTAGACACTAGAAAATAATAACTAAGGTGAGTATAATATTTGTTTACATAGTTAATGAAAAATAAATTGCATATTTTAATTTACGAAAGTTGCCCATTGAAACTAATGTAGTGTCATTGTGAAGGCGCCGGACAGAAAACAATTCTTTATTATATTGCTTTAATTTCAACAGATTGTAATTCTATTTGCTGATGCGAGAATTTAATGTCAGTCCAAAATCTATTTATTTATTTATTTTTAGATGCAAATAAATTAATCGTCTTAATTTTCTAATTAAATTAAAATCTAAAAATATCTTAATTCATCAAATTCCTAAAGCTAATGTTTATTTACATTTGTTTCGCTAGTTACATTTACTATACTGTACAATATATTAAATTGTAGATATTTACCAACTACTTATTGTTTCTCTGATTTTGAATAATAAAAAATGGGCAGCAAAAAATAAAAATAAATTATATTTGTATTGCATGCTCTGTAACTATTTGCTTCTGAGTTTCCTTATAATTGCTACTTTTTTCTTCATCCTGAGCTTCAATTTTTTTTATATTTTGTATGTAAGCATTGTGTTCATCGATGAGTTTTTTAAATTCATCTTTTCTTGTTTCCACTTCATCCTAAAAAATATTTTTTATTCGCCTTTTTAAAAGCAACAAGAAAAAAACCGATTTTTTACCAATATTTTCTTGATAGCAGTATCGGTTGTATTAATTTCCTTTTTATAATGAAAATCCTTGTGTTCCTTTTTTGTGCAACCCTTTTTTTCCTCTTTATTGCTCTTTCTTTGCTTCTTGCTGACGTCAAAATCGTCCACCACAATACTGAAAGCAAAAAAAAAATCACTTGCGTTATGCAGAGTTTAAAAATAACGATTTTATTTACAATTTCAAGAAGCTATATAAATTATAAATAAAATAATAATCGTTTATATCGACGTTGTACTGGGCTGGTGGAAATATTAATAATTTCCACGGGTGACCTTCGAATACAAGTTCATTCAAGGATTTTCGCGGGATTTTTCAATTACATTATTTGCACGTGTTTATGTTAACTCTTCCAGTAATCAAAACAGAACATTAAAGTGAAAGCTATTTTTGTACGTTTTTGTGAAATTCATTTAACACGTTTCTTGCAACTTAGAAAAAAAAGTCGAACAAAATGTATAAATTTTTTTTCAAGGTGTAATTGAAGAAATAATTAAAATGCAAGAATAAAATGAAAAAATCAATACTTGAACTTTGCTGGTATTTTCAATAGTAATCAATTTTTTATTGACCATAACCTGAGGTAATAGCAATCTCTTGCCTCTTTTCCCAGGTGAAATTAATTCAATTTTTATGAATTATTTATATTTTTAGTTAACTTCTTTCTTTTCTCTACATTGTTTAAGATCTTTTTAGAAATACTTAAAATAAAGCTTTAGTAATTGACCTTATAATAATTCTTTATTTAAAAAGTTAGCAGGAATTAAAAAAAATTAATTTAATTTAATCGATATATTTTTTAAAAACCAAAGAATATTTATATTTACCTTAAAAAGGACATTTGTTTGTCAGCATCTAAAAAATCACAGGGCTTGTTATCCATCCCCTTAAATTTTCCAGCACTTTGATTCAAAAGTTTCAGTTTCGACAAAGAAAGAAAGGCCTTTAGATACAACTGCGTTGAAAATAGCAAAGTAATCTCTTCGCTTTTGAAATACGAAACCGAACAATTGTTGAAACAAGAAGGGTGTCAATTGAACGAGCCAACAGCAGAAACTGAACTTCTCTTCGGCGAAGCTAAGCTTGAAATACTTGCAGCTTCGTAATTCCGACTGTAAGTTGAATTGTTTGTTCGCTCGTATATCGTATCTATCGACATACATATACAATAGTTATAGTCGATACACACATTCAAATACATAATGTAACACCTACAGTGGGCTCATTTCAAAATGCTTTCACTGCCATCGAAACTTTTTAAGGGTTGCTTTTTTAGTCACATTAAATAAATATTCAGTAATATATTTACCGTGATGTAGATGGTTATTTTGCATTGAAATTAGATAGAGGAAGTTGCTAATTAAGTGCGGAGAAAACAAGAAGCTGGTAATGGAAAGGAAGTGTATAAATGGAAAATTGATACATAAGTAATAATGTGCGCTATGTGTGCAGCATGTACATGAACGATTGACGCATTTCTGTAGCCTAGCTAGAAGCTCTCTTGTAGAAGCTCTGAATGTGTAATATGTTTCGAACTCCTACACATTCTCTCCCTCTTTTCGCCTCTCCCTCGATAATTGACATGTTTTATTTATTCTCGGATACATGCGGAGCTTTACGCGCACACTTTTCACGTCAATGGTTTCACTTTTAATTATGTTGATTTTCGCCCAATTGGTTTCTTCCAGTTTTATATTTATTTAAGGCTGTTAAACATGGAACAAATTGGTGGTCCCTATTGAGATTATCAACAATATAAATGCTAGAAAAATAGTGAGGACAGATTTTTTAGGTCAATTTTCCTTAAAACAAAGATGGCGTCGTTAGAACGCTCCTATTGTTTTTTATTTCTATTTTTTATTTGCTGTAACGAAACAGTGGGATTATTTGGTATTTTTTTTAAACAATCATAATTTTTTCCTATTTTTTTTGTTTCTTGTTTTTGTGTTAAATAAAATAATTTTAAATGCATTTTATGCATAGAATCTAATTCAGATTTGATTATTTCGATTTAATTGCTTATAAGACGTGGAAAAAGTGATTTTATTGATGGAAATAATCCTAAAAATAATTCATCTTGACTTGGTTTTTCTTAATAATACTTTGGTTTTCTATTATTGCTTCATCCCGTCTACTCTAAAATAAATCAAATTCCAAAAGAAGTAAAAAGTAATAACTTGTAAATAAAAATTATATTAATTTAAAACGTATCAAAGAGCAAAACTGAAGAATTTTATTGTTTGAATCCAAAATTAAATTGCCGTGATAATAAGTTTTTCAAGGTTTAGATTAAAGTGAAAATGAAAGAACTGCGTTTTAAGTTTGACTTCGTCATATCTTGAAAAACATTATTTCCTTTTTACGGGTTGAATCAAATTGATTGTCCTTATAGGGCATCAAAAATATTATAACGAGTAACACATTGTCGGGGTTAAATTTCCCGAGTACGAAATGGCGTCATCTCTATTTTTTATTCTTCTTTTGTTTATTTTTTGTTAGTGTCCAAATATGGTTTACAAGCTTTTTTCAAAAATGATTATAACTTCTCAATTTTTTGAAAATAACTTTACTTGGCCAACTATTAGTGGATTGTTAAAGAGTGAAAACCCTAAGAATGTTATTATTTCAAATCGCTATCTCCTAAAAATTGAAACGTTTTGATCATTTTTAGAAAATGCCAAAAAAACAACTATTAAATAGGACCAACAAAAACCAAACAAATGGCGTAGGAAAAATCTGACGACGCAATCATTGTTTTTAGAAAATTTTCTATTAAAATTTCATTATTTTTTTTCTGGCATTTGAAAATTTTTGAGATTCACTATAGGGAAAAAGCAATTTGATCCACACTAAAAATAGAAAATGTGTTTTTTTTTTAATTTCTTTTATAATCTTACCTTTGACCTACAAAAAACAAATTCTAAACTTTAATTACTGCCAATTTTAGTTTCTAATAAATTTTAAATTAATTCATCGACCCTTCGAAGTATTTTTAGATACACGCTTGGAAAAGTAGTTACAGAAGAACCATGAAGAACTTTAACTGCTTCGAAAAAAAGAATGAAAAAAAAATAATAGTGAGTGACTATTTTTTTAACTGATCTGATATTTTCGTGTCTGCTTTTTTCCTGCGAAAAATCAACATTTCAATTAGAGCTGAAATAATTAGCTTTTATTCTGAATGTAATTTACATAAATAATTTACATTTAACATTAACAATAGATTGTACTCACAGAAGAACAATCATTTAAGTAAACAATTAGAAAAATATTGACAAATATTCCGTAATGGAAACATATCCACTATTAGAACATATTAATATCAACAACAATAAAAATAAACATTAAAAAATAGTTATTCTTCTTCTTCGGTTTCCTCTTCGGTGGCAGTAGCTTCTCCTTCGGTGCTAGCTGCAGTTTCCTCTGCTTCTGCATTGTCGTTGCCCAAAGTGACGTCTTCCTCTGATTCGGCCCCTGCTTCAGCTTCAGCTTTAGGTTCGGATTTTTCTTCGTTGTCGGCAGCCGCTAATTTTTCAGCTTCTAATCTGGCCTCCTCCGCTTGTTCCGAAAGTTCTTTTTCTTTCGTCTCTAAATCTACAAGTTCCGATTCCAAATTTTCTAATTCTGCTTTTTCAGCTTCCTTTCTCTGCTCTTCAGCTGCAGCTTCTTCGGCTTTAGCTTGCTCCGCAAGCTCGGCCTCTTGCCTCGCTAACTCCGCAAGCTCTTCAGCTTGCCGTGCGAGTTCCGCTTCCTTTTCCTCTTCTGCTTGCTTGGCAATTTCTTCTAATCTCAACAATTGCTGCCTTTCTTCTTCAGCTTTCGCTTCCTCGGCAGCGCGTTTCTCTTCTTCTAAACGGAGTCGTTCTTCTTCTTCCTTCTTAAGTCTTTCTATTTCAGCCTTTTTTAAATTAAAATTCAAAATAATTTAAATGTTTGACTTTTGGTAAAAATTGTTCACTTACTTGTTTCTCCAATTCAGCTTGTCTTGCTTCTTCAGCTAATCTTTCCAATTCTGCAGCTTTTTCGGCAGCTTCCTTGGCTTCCCTTTCTTTTCTCTCGGCTTCTTCCTTAGCTTTAGCTTCTTCTTCTTCTGCTTTCAATCTCGCTTCTTCCTCTAATCTTTTAGCTTCTTCTTCAGCAGCCTTTCTTTGGGCTTCTTCCTCTTTAGCTTTTCGCTGGGCTTCTTCATCGGCCTTCTTCTGAGCTTCTTCAGCTTTACGTCGTTCTTCATCTCGTTTGGCAGCCTCAGCTTCCTTTTTGGCAGCTTCATCAGCTTTTTTTGAAATTTTAGCTGATGTCTCCTTTTTAGCGGCTTCATCCTTCTTAGCCCTTTCAGCCGCTTCCTTCTTTAGTCTAAATTTAAAAAAATATCACCAAATTAATTCTTGGATTTAAAAAATTGAAATGTTTATACTTATCCTCTACTGCTCTACTCTTCGAATCGGCTTCTTGCGAAATGGCCGAGAGCTGCGCCATTCTGGCAGCCCTCTCTTCCTTTCGCTGTTTCATCTCCTCGGACTCCGCTGCATCTTCCAAAGGCCTAGGCACTGAGAAAATCCGAGAAGGTCGAAGTGGGGAAAGCGTTACTGAAATGTTGTTAAGATGTTTGCCAAATGAGGATTAACCACATTTCGTTTCAAATGGTTTCAGGCAAATTCATGCATGATGTTTTTAATTGGAGGATCTCATTAATTATTTTTCTAAATTCATTATTTAAAGCTTTTATTTAGATTTTAACTTACAGTCGATTATCCTCTTCGAGTCGTCGACACTTACGTTTAGAATAATTATTTATCGTTTTGCTTTTAAGGGTTGTTTTGTTTACAGTCTTTTTAGAGTGTAAAAATCACACAAAAATATCAAAAAAAGTATCGCAAAAATAGAAGAAGAAAATTAATCACTTTCAGCGTCTAATGTACTATAGAATGGCTTTCGGATAACTTGTGTACAATTTGATCAGAATCATCATTTTGCAAAAACAACAAAATTCGATAGTAAAATAAACGATTTATTTTTTTAAATAAACAAATAAATAATTAAATAAACAGACAACAATAAATTACTTAAGTAACAAGTGCGAACTTTAATGTCGGATGGTCTAATAGCATGAAAAACGTTTCCCCAAATTGGTAGTGGAGGGGTTTAGAGATTAGTAAGGACCATAAAACAAGAAGAAACGTTTTCCATTCCTTAACAAAAAAAAATCAACGCCAAAATCGGCTAACGACATTAAAGTAGAAAAAATTTTGTGCCCAAAAAGAAAAAAGTGTTCAGTGTGAGAGTGAGTGTGCAGCAGATCATTCACTACTGTCGGTGATTTCTGTGATTTTGGCTTTATCATCATCTTTTTTCTGATCTTCAACACTTTCGGCTGCAAGAAGGAAAAACCATTCAGACAACTACTAATGCGACAAAAAAGCTCGTAGAAAGCAAAATGAGATGCAAGTTTCAAATATACAAGAAACATAAAAAACATCAAAAGAGAAACTATAGAAAAGAGATATGTTGTGTGGTCTGTAAAAGATACCTTTAATCGCTCTCGGTTTCTGTCCTTTCTCATCCCGGAATTTGTTAATGTAATAGCTGAGCAATTGGATGTCGTTCCTGACAGGGTCCTGCCAGACGTAAACGTTCCTGCGTCGGGGATGAGTCTTGTCGGCCACAAGAGTCACGCACGCCAAATGTCCCTGACCTGTTTTCCGGTCATCAGTAAAGGGCAAGGGCAACGCACCCATCACTTACCGAAGTACTTCCTCACGGGATCGCTCCAATACGTAGTGTATTCCGCCTTGTTCGAGGGGCTCGAGATGAGCGCTCTGTGGATGTAGTTGTCGTTGTACCAACGGGCAGGACTTTCATCGTATCTATAACAATTTCAACTTTTTGCAATAATATGCAGGGGATATTTACTAAAAGTGAAAAGGGAAAAGTTGTTTCATCGTAATCATAAGAAAACTATTCGCTAATATTAATAAAATTTGAAAGTTAGAAAAACTTTTAATTAAATGTTTTCAGTATACATGTAATTTTATGAGCCCTACAATTTTTAATATTAAGTTAATATTAAGTTTAATATGTATAGGATGCGCTATGAAATACTTTTATTTTTTGGGGATAAAAAGACACGTGATTTATCAAGTTAAATCTTACTCCCTCTGTCCCAAATTATGGTTTGCATTATATTACTTATTGCTTTAATATTTTTTTTAACTTATAATTTTTTTAAATAATTTAAAATATTGTTCCAAATTTCAAATCTAGTACATAATTTACATTAAAAATAATTTTTTAGAGCTTCGTTAATAGCACCCCAGCTCAGTTTTTTTCCCCTCATGTTAAAGTATAAACTATAAAAATGGGTGTGATTTTGATATTATATTTTTTTCTTTTTGAAGTAATTTTGAAAATCTGTTAAAATTTAACTATTCTACTACTCAAATATTAAATATAGCAATGTTTTTCATGATCGAATGACTAAAAGTCGAAGTTTATTTATCTTCGTCAATAAAAGATTTTTAAAGAAATGTGTACCATAATTTAGGAAGGATCCACTTATGCCATTTTTGCAAGAATTGAAACAGCGGTCTACGACCACCGCGTGACTCAATTGAAAGAACAACATACTAAGATCAATTTTTTCAGGATTATCAGGACTATGGACTTAGCTTCTATTTGAAAATTCGCTTAAGATCTCGAATTTTCTGATTTGCATTTCAAAATTTCAACAGAAAATCATTCAAAGGCGTCAAATCAAAGATGTTGACTTTGGCTTCTAATTGACGACTGCTTTGCGTCCAATTATGAGGCCTGGAAATCTCTCAGCCTCAGCTATAAGGCGATTATTTAACGAGTTACGAGATGTGTAAGCTGTTCATCCGTCTTGTGGAAACCAAATATAACATCTAAACCATTTAATTGAGATTTGAGGCGCTCAAAAAGTTATACTGATCATATGTAAAATGATCCTTTTCGCATGATCTATGACAATTAATTGGACTACTTTCCTCAAAATCTTTATATATATAATAGTGAAAGCAAATTTGGGATACAGTTTTTTAAATGTATTTTCTATATTTCGACCGATTTCAATATCAAAACCATTTGTCCCATTGGAAGCAAATCCATACCCCCGTGACATTTCATCCTTTGGTCCAAAAAATTGTTCTAAGAAGGAAATAAAAGTATTTCATGGCACACCCTTTATATTTATCGAATTTAAATCCGGTAAAAAATCATTACTTTTTTTTATCATAAAATATCATTTTTTATGATAAATTTAAAAAAAGAACAGGGAAGTTAATTATAAATACATATTCTGTGGATTTTTGTGGAAAATGGAAAATGTAGTAAAAGTTAGAAGGATTTTCGTCTCTGGAAATGGAAATGACTATAATACCTGCTGCTAACGTAGGGCAAAGGCAAAGGGCGCACTTTCCTCGGCACGGGATTGTGAATTTGATGCAACAAAGAGGCAGTTTGCGCCCTGATGAGTCTCGTTTCGTCGTCGAACATCTACAACAACCAACCGCTTCTCGTAAGCAACAACAAACGGTAGCTTTCGAGGAGATCGAAAGTACATGGAGGATGCAAACAAGAACGTTAGCTTTTAAGTGGTTAAAGACCTACTGTGAAAACACATAGAGAAGAGGGAATTGTGTGGACGAACGCAATAATAACTCGGTTCATCTACGCATCAGCGACTTACTCGTGAGAAGTGATTGTACCTCCAGGACGGATAGAGGGCTAAATCGTACCATCTATCTGATGGGTAGTAACTATAGGTCGAGTAAAACCTTCGAGTTGGAGCATAGTACGAGTAGAAGTAGTTGGACGGGTAGTACGAGTAATACGAATAGGGATAGTAGTTGTGGTAGGACGAGAGGTACGAAGGATAGTAGTTGTAGGACGCGTAACTGGGATAGTATCTGTTGGCGTAGAGGGTCGAAGGGCGGTATATTACAGGGTAGCTACTAGAAATCGGATTTCTTACATAGACAATTCTCTGGAATAATAACAATTCAACATAAATCGCATTCCGAACACCTTTCAACACTTCTTTTCACTTCTAAAGCCGAGCAAGCAGAAAAGCACAAGCCGAGCGCAAGCAGTCGCGACGGGAATGCGGAAAATTAGCTTTTCCCAAGGAAAATTGCTTCAACGAAAACACCGATTGTTTTGCTGCGGTAAAGAATGTTGTCTTGTTTTTTGTTTTTTTTTTCTTGTTGTTGTTGTTTACGGTTATTAATTGAAGTGGAACGATTCATTTTCTATCAAATTTTTACAGAATTCAGTTTTCAAAAATGTTTTTCTTTTAATATACCGTGTGACAATGATTTTAGGAACAAATAAGGTATCAACGGATTCGTTGAAAAAATTACTATGTAAAAGTCCCGGTGGCCTATAGTGGTGCAATTTGAAAACATTGGTTTAATCCTAAAACTATTTTGTTACTACATTTTCATTAATAACTCACTTCAAATTGGCAACAGTGATATGCTGTCATTTTTATATATAGTCTAGGATGGCTGGAAATAATTTAAACCCTAAGATGAAATTTTAAAATTGAATTTATGAGCACAAAAAATCAGATTTTTAAAGGGATAAGTTGAACGCAAAATTCTATTCATTTTTGCCCACTTAACCGAATCGCAAACATTAAAACTGTAGAACTAAATAGTAGGTTTTAAATGTTCTTATGCACAATAACAAATAAAATCAATTTAAATAAGAAAATATATTATTCAGCCCATTATTAATATCACAGAATTAAATTCGAATCTTTTTAATAAAAACATTAAAAAGTTTTTATTTTTGACAGTAATTACAAAAGATAAACACTGCAATAGTTGATCGTTTAATTTAAAATATATATATATATATAACTTTATAAGACCCTACTCCATAGTCAAATATATTTTCTATTTAAGAAACATAAAAATTTTAATCAAAAATAATCTATGGAAAAATTCAGCCTATTTTTACTTTTTTAACCCTGCAGCTACCAATATACAAAAATAAAAGTAAAAATGGAAATAAAAAGTTCGAAATGAAACTGTGATTGTTTAAAATACTTTTACGATACAGTCATGGCTGAAAACGGTTTGCCACATCATCTTTAACCGATTTTCCGCTGCGCGAATGTTATTGTAGGTGCTTCTGGCGAAACGCCAATTTAAAAATTTACACGCACACGAGTCGAACTCGAAATTTTCGTTCCACATTTTCGCTTCTAATAATAAACGAAAGCGCAAACGTTCAATGAAAATGCTAAAGATTATATGCTGCTTTTACAAGTTACATGTATATTTAGACGCGCGAACGTGTCTGATTACGTTGGCAAAAATCGAAATTTGCAATGAGCACCAAGCTCGGATTACATTTTGTTTATACACACTGATTCTGCCGGCTAATTATCCTGACCAATGCACTCACGTATTGTTTCATCTCTTCATGCTTTGACAATTAAATGCCATTGCTCGAGTTTTTTTTTTGCAAATTTTTCTTTTTGTTTTTTAATTAATTTTTTGCAATTTATTTCTAATTAAATCTTTAAGGTTTTAAACCTCTAAACCTTAAAAAGAGAACTAAAAGCAAAGCAATGTTAGCATCATAAAAAAATATTTGCTGGTTCAAAAACCAAATGCGCTT
The DNA here is from genome assembly GCA_030556065.1 of Holobus sp. GC000080. Classification (NCBI taxonomy): domain Eukaryota; kingdom Metazoa; phylum Arthropoda; class Insecta; order Coleoptera; family Staphylinidae; genus Holobus; species Holobus sp. GC000080. Next base: position 32,624 of record JASKGO010002870.1, read on the forward strand.
TTCACCAAAAAAAATGCAATAAAATGATTCAAAAAAAAAAAACTATTGCATACCACATGACTGTCGGAGTTTAGATAATCATTGGTGTAAGAATAAGAGGAGTAAGGCCTGAGTTTGTTCTCGATCCTGTCGAACTCTCTGTAAAGGGTTGAAGGCCTCACTCTGACCACCACTGGTGGCGACGTCACTACCGTTAATCTCTTGTGACCAATATAGGGCACGATCCTATCGTACGAGTGCACCACATGCACCTGAAATATTTTAAAGTAATGCACCTGCTGCACCTGCATTTTTCCACCGGCCGCTCCATCTTTCCTCGTGCGTGAAAAAATTGATCCCGTTACTTACTTTTCCCAGTCCTGGCAGGATCCTTACTTGTCTCGATGGTTCCGACTGTAAATAAAATTACGACGATAAATATTATGTACATGCATACATATACATATGAGAGAGCAAGACAAAATATAAGGAGCAAATAGCAAATGTAAAAAAGTAAGTGCGCATTGGAAATGATAGAAATTCGAAAAGCTCGAAAGATCTGTCTCTTTTTCCGCCCCAATGATTCGCCTCTAAAATGCGCAAGCAATATTCTTGTTCTTTCCTCCGTTTTTCCTTTTTTTTTTTAATAGAAAAACTTTTCGGGGATTTGCGTGCGATGAATTTATGCGTTATTACTTTATGCTCCTGCTGCTGTTGCTGTTTGCTTTCCTTTTTTTTTATTTCGGAATGCTGCTGCTGGTAAATCTTGGTAAATTTCTTTTTTATTACTCTGCTGTTTTTAGCAATGTATAAATTTTGCTTTTTATGAAGTTTGTTTTAATTTGTTACAATGATTTGCTCTATTTTTTTTTCTTACTGGCAGTATTTTAATTTATAAAAAATATAATTTTTTCTACAATTTTATAAATTTTTTTAATTATAATTTTAGTAAAAATTTATAGGACTTGAAAAACAAAACATTTGTTTTATATGCAAGGAAGACCATATTACTTATGACCATTAGGATTTATTTATATAAATCTTAATATATTTCTTATACTTTCAACTCTTCTAAAATAAAACAAGAAGTAATTTCTAAAAGATTCCATTTCTGGAACATATAAAAGGTTTATTAAATATCTATCAAAAGCCAATAGCTACCGGTAAAAAGTTTGTTTTCGTCGTACAGAAATGATTTTTATTTTCTCTTGATTTACATATAGTCAAAAGATTAAATTATAAATAAAAGCTTTATTTTTTAAGTGAATAATAATTGACTTTGGTAAATATAGCCCTCTGTAAGTGTCGTTTCTATTGAAATCAATAATTTTTATTTTTCCTTGCCTTGTTTCCTTGTTTGCAATAGAAATTAAATTTTATAATTTGTAATTTGTAATGATTAGTTCAGTATTAGAAAGTTCTAAATAAAAAAGTGCCTCAAGAATGTTTCTTTATAGTCGCTGTCTTGAAAGATAAAGAAGCTGTGATCATTTTTGGATTTATTAAAAATCATACTTTTGGTTATAACAAACCAAAAAAATGACGATAAGAAAAATCCCACAAACATCTTTATTTTTTTGAAACTATTGAATATGAAAATCTGTCATTATCATCAAGACATCAAGACAAAAAACGTCTTAAAGAAACACTTTTCGAATATTATGAAAATTTGTAACAAAATATGTCTTTCCTTCTTTCCGTCGACCAACTGGGGTCGATAGCTCATTGAAACTCTTTGTTATAATAAATATTATTATTATTTTTAGTGTTTTTTAGATTCCTTATAGGGCCATCCGGTACAGAGTGAAAAAATGCTTTTCTTTTTTCATTTTTATTTGCGAAAATTAAAATGTTAATATGTACTTCCTTTATTCTAAAAACAAAACAAACAAAAAACAGAAGAAGTGATCAAAGGATTTCAAACCAATTGAAATGTCCCCAAAATTGCCTTCAAAATGATGCATTTTAGATTTAACTTTGTAAATTTTTCAATATTATAAATATTTTTCCACATATTAAATTGATATCAAATGAATAAATTTTTACTCCTTTTTGCATGAAAACATTACTCTGACCCGACCCTTTTGCATATTTTACATTCAAAAGCATTCACACATAAATGTATTTCCTGTATTAATCACCTGAAAATTCAAATACTCGTATATTATAAAAAAATAAAAATAGGAACAATAAAGGTGCAAAGCAGCTATTTATTAGTAAATCCAAAAATTCAATACATAAATAAATTCTCTATTATTCTAACTCCTAACAGTACACAAACGATACAAAAATCTAATTTCTGTAATGGGTACACAAACACATCGAAGGATAATACGATATTTCAAAAGCACTGATTTTTCATTTGCGCGCAAAACAGCCGCTTCAGACGCGATAGGAGAAGTGCCTGTAAGAAGTACCTCCAGGCAATCGTCCCGATGTCGTCGAGCTGTAACTGGAGTGATATCCTCCAGGACCATCGCCTCTGGAGCGCGCAGTGCGATCGGTCGAATAGGAGTAGGATCCTCCAGGACCGGACGCCGAGGACCTGTTGACGCTTTCGCTGGTGGAATAGGAACGCGTCGAAGGGCGCGATGAGTAGGGATCGGTGGAGCTTCTGGACTCGGTGTTCGAGTTGAACGAATAGGAGTATTGCTCTTCGGCACGACGGCCCCGTTCGGGAGAATCACGCACTGTATAGTAGCGAGGACTCTGGGAAAGAAGCAACCAGATAACAGCCGGTCTTTCAGTTCATATTCTAGGTATTTTGCAATAAACAACAGGTACGTTCACTTTTTATACACATCAACATCAGGTACACTACACTCAACATAAACTCAACTCAAACTATTTAATTTTTGCTTTTTAATTTTTAAAGTACATGTTTTTTTTTCATGCCAATGTACCCCCGATGGGTTTTCTTAAAGGTTTGCTTTTTAAAACAAAACAAAACAAAAAATCGGTAAATTTGGATAGAGGTGAATGCGTGTGTGAAAATATTTGTTTGTGTGTGCGTGTGGGTGGCTTAAGGGGCTAATTAATTCAATTTACTCATTTAGCCGCAGCACTAATATAACGGAGGGAACGATTAAAAGTTTTCCATCCTCTAAATCGGCTCTAATTCGGTCATTTACATCTTTAATTAACTTTGCATTATTTGCGGACTTATTAATAGCTCTATTAATTTTCGTCTCTTAATTGTCTTTCTTTATGAAGCACTTTTTTAAATTTTTTTTTTTTCTTTATCAAAAGTCTTCGAGTGGTAATTAGTATTTATTTAATTATGGCTTTAGTTTTGTTTTTATTTTCATTTTTTGATCCAGTTTAATTATATTAAAGATCAAAAATTTTCAGGGTATCTGAATCAGGTATTGCTTTACTGAATATTGGGATTTATTAAAAAAAAAATTAATTTTAAGTTACTATTTTGTATTGTTTCTCTGTTTGCAAATTTATAATTTCTTGTGATAAAATATTGCTCCGTTCTGGTTGGAACCAATTGGTTGAATCTTAGAGGAGATCTCGAAAACTACAAGCACTGGAATAAACCATAGATACATTTTCTGAATCAATTTTCCCTTTTTTTATTTGTTTTTTTCTTCCTTTGGAAATTTATATTTTTGTTTGATTGCACACAAGGAGAAAAAACAAAAAATGGATTATTTTCATTTGTTCAAACTGGAAGCAGTCCTGTAAATATAGATTTTGTCTATTTTTTGTAGGTTTCAGCTCTTCTAAAATAAAATTTAAAAAAATACGCAAAAATTTTAAAGTTTAAAGAGAACCCTTGTCTTGAAGGTGATTTAAAAAGCAAAATATAGAAAATAGTTTAGTTGTTTGCATCAAAAGTTACTTGGATATGGAAATTCTTTTCTTTTTTTTTATTCTTTTAAGTTTAGAATTTTAGATGAAAATAGTCAATAGATTTAAGTAAATATCAAAGAAGCGATTTTTAAGATTTAGCGGTCTTCAGAATGTTTTTGTTTCAAACCTATTGTGCCGCTATCTTAAAAATAGAGAAGTTATAATTATTATTTTTAGAAAATGCTCAAAATTTTTTTAGCCTCTTGAGTATAACAAAAAAAAAGCAAATAGGACCGATAGGAAAGATCTGACGCCATATTTTTTTATGTGAAATTTCATCTCGAAAAAGTATTTTTTAGAACTTATATTAGTTTCTGACATTTCCTAATGGGACTCTCTGTGCAATTTACTTTTACTGGAAGCGCAAAAACAAACAAATTATGCATTATATTTTCATAATTATTTTTCAATTGATTAAATTTACAGAGATAAATGAAGCGTCCCTTTAATAAAAAACATAAAATTACAATCAATATTATTGAGTTGACTTGTGGTGGTACCCAAAAATGGCAATTTTAAAGTTAAAAAGTGTGTTCATATTCAGTTTATGATTCTCTAGAAGTTAATAATTTGTATCTCTGTTCTAAAATATTTAGAAAAGTCAACTTCAAATTACAAATTTTCAATTGATATCCTTTTATATTCGATCGTTCAAGCCAAAACTGTACAAATTACTTATTCTGTGATTTCCATATAAAGTAAAGCCTAAAGCCATTTCAATTTTTTAATTTTAATCCAGTTTTATCAAACAAACGTTATTTTATTGTTGATGGTACTTCCAATTATACTTTTTATCAATTTTCTATGTTATTGCTTTGTAATCGAAAATATAATAATGTTGTAACAATAAAAATATTACATAAATTGAACAATGTAATTTGCATAAACAGTGCGTGTTTTTTTTTTAAGGAATTTGCAAACTTAAATGAGTTTTCAGTTATTGATTGCAATTTTCGCTAAAACCAAAGATAAACACATAAAACATATTTTACGACTCAGAAAATGTTTCGTTCATAAAGCGCAAAATTCAACACTTCGTAAAATATATATTGGAAATCGGAATGCATTAGCATTTAGTTTTTAAGACCAAAGTTTAAATTTTCAGAAACAGAAACAAAAATAAAAAAATTATAGTGTAAAATGTACGAAAATTGTTTGCCGTTTTTGAGCTGTAAATGCTGTAACAGTAAAAGTTTCTGAAATATAATTTCCGTTGTAATCTGTGTATATGGATGAACAATAATAAAGAACCGCGTTTATTATTCCTGATTCCATTTTTAGCATCAGCCCACGCATTTCACAAATATTTCACTTTTCACTGAAATTTACAATTGCTTTTTTTATAATTACTCAATAACTGTCAAGCTTAATTTTCACATTCCTTTATTCTTTTTTGTTGTATTGTTCAATTAAATACAAATATGATATCATGAACTTATATGAATCCATTTTTTGCTAATTCTTTTTTTTTTGCTTTTATATAAAATCAGAGTCTTCCTTCTGGATAAAAGTATTATTCTTCAGTATTTTGGAAACATAACAAATTATTTTTGTTGGACTTTACTAAATGGTGAAGTGAAAATCAAAAAAGCCATTCGAACAGAATTTAAGCGGGGCCTAGAAAATATTTGTTCGTTTTATGTTATTTTCGTCTCTTGAGCCCGATCCAAATTTATAAACGACTCGTCATTCCTTTTTCGCTCTCGGCATATGCCAAAAATTCGTGGCTAATTGAAACTTGAGTACTTATATTTGCAACCATTTGTAGCAGGCAGCTGCTTCTGCTGATGTGTTTAAGAGAGTTCGAAGGGGCTCAACAAAACAGTAATGACGTTCGTGTAAATGCAAACGAATAGCTAATATGTGTGCTGGCGAATAAATAAGCAGATTTATAACCATTCTCTATGCATTTTTGTTTGCGGAAAAGAATATGAGGAAGGTGGCCTAAGGGAGAAACGCCGCCACCGTCTTCAATTTGTTTTCTGTTTCGGCTTCCTATGTACGAAATGGAAATGCATTTTTTATAAGAAAGGATGGTTTTAATTTAAAATTTTTATTATTTAAAAAGTCAGCACTGCATATACTAAAGCTGAAATTTATTCCTTTTTTTATTTAGTTACATTCAATTTATTTTTGACTACGTTTATAAATACCCACTGCTTTTTTTATTTACTTTTAATTTTTATGGAAGATTTTTTTAAATTAATTTTAATGTTGTTTAAGAATTTTTTTTTGATTTTAAATTACAAGAACAGGTAATTTTTCAAACAAAGGTAAGAAGAGGTAAGAAACAAGTGTGAAAATTTTTATTTTCATATTTATAATGTGCTAATATCAACAAATGTGTGAGCAATTTACATAATTTGTTTTCCAAAAAGAAAAAAAAAAGAAACCGCCAAAAGTAGAATTGAACCCACTAATGGAAGATATCACAAAAATTAACTATCGAAAGCTTATCACTAATCTAATCGACGTAAAAAAAATAGCAGCTCTATAAAATGGAAACGCAGCTTCTAAATACTATCCAAAAATTGCTTTTCAATTCAATTGGAAAAAAAGTGCCAACTGGAAGCCATACTACAGCATATTTCGGCGCAACCGAAAGCTCTCGTGATACATTCATCAAATCAACCCTCGCTTTTCTTTCTTTTTCATTTAGTAACGGTAGGAAGCCATTACAAGTTTGCGTTTATAGGGCAAATTTTGCATTTCGGACACTTTGTGCATGCGAGCCAAGAGCACGTCAACGTCTTCGCTCTGCGGCAGCACGGTGGCGGCCTCGTGCTTCTTCACATTGGCCAACACTTTCTCCCTGGTCAAGTCGCGGGCGCTTTGGTACGGTCTCAGCGGTTCCAAATGCGCCTTGGGCTTGATGGACTCCCTCTCCAGGGCCGTGATGGTCACTTTATCAACGAGCGCTTTCGGTTTGTCCGGTTTGCGTTTGCCGAAGGCGGTCACGGGATCTGGGACCAAACTGGGCCTGGGCACGAACGGCACCTTCTCCCACGGGACTTGCCGTCTCTGCAAACCATAACCAGCCACTCGATTTCTTTCCAAAATTCCATAATCGATCGCTATTTAGATACTTTCAATTCTACTTTTGACCGTTAGCGCAATTCAACTTTTCTTTTTTTCTTCTTGTAATTTCACAAGGGAACACAGTTTACAAAAATTACTATTGCAGCTTTGGTTTCTGAAATACTTATTGCTGATTTATTAGTAGAATTTCGATTTTTTGGGGACTAATTGGGAATTTCATTAAGGACTTCTACATAAAATTTAAACTATAAATGCTTCTAAGATATTTAAGTAATCAGCGCAATCGTTTTGGACAGAATCTATCAAACTAACAAAGCAAGAAGAAATAAATGAAAAATGTAATTTCCTCTCTTAGTAAAATAATAATAGTTTAACTTTCCCTTCTATTTCACATCAAAAAGTTTGAACAACTTAGCAGAAGCTTCTTTATCAGAAAGTGAATTTTCAAGAAATCCGACAGAGGCATCTTGTGATAATAAAATGTTTGTCTTGCTAAATTTGTGGTTCCCTTGTGTTTTGTGGGGGTGGTGTATTTAGGGGGCAAATTTGCACGCAACTTACCGTCACGGTGTAAGTCGAGAGCGAGGGAGTAGCCCTGTAGGGCCTCCGGGTAGTGTAAAAGTCGGACTCGTAAACCATCGTCGTTAACTGTGCTTGATGCTCTAAAAATTTCGTTAGCTTTCTACTACGGTCGAAGCGATGTGAACACTGGCGAACGGAGTAACTGACTTTAGCCGAAAATCTCGACGAGTCTCAAGAACTATTTATAAATTGCGCGCTTTCCGCCGCTCCGTTTCGTCAGAGAATTGCGATGCGAAAAACATCGGGGGCGGCATTATTCATCACACCTGACGCAATAACCGAACAAACGCGGTTTATTTGTAAACTACACTGAGTGCGCCACCAATCTTTAACGTTCTTCATTTAAATCGGGTCAAGAACTGGACCGATTTTTATTATTTGCTGTTGTTGTTTTGCGGAATTCGCTGCATTGGCCTGATTTTATTGGCCCTGACAAAATATTTCCTTTGGTAATTTGAATAATTTATAAGATCGTTAAAATGGCACGTGAAATTAAATTTATAATTCGCTACATATTTGTTCTACTAATAGATTTTATTTTTGTTATTATGCTGAGAATCTATATAATCTATATATTGGGGATGAAGAACTATTTACCGAAATTTGCTTTGGTCTTTGGTGGAAATTATAACAAAAAACTGGAAATTTTCATTTTTTTAATCATTGATTAGATAACAATAGTTGGTTATTAACTTATTAAATAGTTTGTTTATATTTTTTAATTGCCATAAAAATTTTAATCATTTTTAGAGCAAATAAATACTCCCTCTTTCCCAAATTTTGTTATACAGGGCGTTCCAGCGAAAAGTATCCAGTAGAAATAACATGAAAACTACTCATTTTAAGAAAAATCCCTGAGACAGGTCAATTTTTGTTGTTAGGTTGACATCTCTTGGAATATTTCGTAAAGGGTAATTTGTATCAATTTCATTAATTAATTACAACAAAACTATTAAATCGATTTAAATGCGGTTTTCACTATAATATTGAAAAAAATATTCTCTTTTAAATGAGGGGTCACTCGACCCCCATGCCATTTAAGGTTTTAAAGTCGGGGGCCGTGGGGGGCAGGGGGTGACTGTTACGCCATAACGAAATACTCCAAAAGATGTCCCCTATCAACCAAAATTGACGTGTCTCAGGGATTTTTCTTAAAATGAGTAGTTTTCATGTTATTCCTACTGGATACTTTTCGCTGGGACACCCTGTACATTTTTTAAACTTTGATTAAACAAAGAAAATTTAGCTTAACGGAATGAACTTATTCCATGTCGAAATCAAAAGTTAGGGTCATATCCGGTGAAATCGGAAGTGATGTGTAAAAATAGCAGACATCCAGGCCAATTGGAAATGTTGTCTTAATAAGTATATATACCAAATTTGGTAACAATCGTTCAAAAAATAAAGAAATGGTAGGGGTAGAAGTAAAATTTGGTTCAACCTGTATGTGAGAAGAGAGCGAAAAATCTAGAAACTGACTTTTGACCGGCGCATTCGCGTTAATACTTGTAAATTAGTAATCCAAAAAATTAGAAATTTGGAACAAAATATTAACTGTTGTATACATTTTTTTTTTTTTCAATAAAATTTATTGATGTATTATGTATTTTTTTACTATAATTTGGGACAAATTTAAATTTAAAGCCAACAATGGTTTACTTTTAAAACACCATAAGTTAATTGTTATCCCAAAGAAATTAAATTATTACAGAATGAAAAAATGCTATTTTTAGGATTTCGGGAACCCAAGAGCACAATTAACTTTATTATAAAGTAATCTGAATCTCCAATATTAACCAATATTAATAAAGTTCGCTTTTTTTTCACAATCAAGTCAATAATTTAACAAAACCTTTTCTGGTTCTCTCCTTTTCCAAACATATCAGTAGTTTTAATTCAGTTCCAAGAATATTTGTTATTTGGTTTATTAACATTCTAGAAATGTGTAGTCTCATGAATATGTAAATTAGTCTATGCAGCCAATATCGGCTTTGATTGATGACTGGAACTACCAAACAGTAACATCAGAAATGTAAGGTTGGTGCAGTTTATTGTTCGTCTAACAAGACTAACAAGTAAATTAATGAAATATTACATCAAACATGTAATTCCCCGAACGGACGATGTTTCAAAGTTGAAAATATATCTCTCTGAAATGCCATACAAATAACTCAATTTAGCTAAAATCTGATACTATTAGATTCAGCTTTAGGGAGCAATTTTTAGTTAACTGGGTCTGACTAAGGTAATGTGGAACATTTATTTCTTGAAGGATTTTCAACGTCATTTTTCTTATTAAAGAATAAAAAAGGAGCCTAATAGAGACTTGATAACTTGGTAGTTTATGGCTTAAAAAACTCTAGCCACAACTAATTCAAGCAGCAATAAGTTCAGGTTTAATATAATTTTTTTATAATATTTTCATTTTGCGTGTCTCCCTATTTAATTGACCATAAAGTCTCGTTTTTCATTACGAAATCTCATTTTTAATGCAGTTACTGTCGCTTGATTTACCCTCAAAAAAACATCAACATCAAAACTTCCATTTTGTTAATGTTCCGAAGAAATTTAAGAATTTTTTCCTTAGTTTTTTTGTTGGAATTACTATTAAATTACTTGTGTCTCGCAAGTTATCTTTATTTCATCTCTCATAAAACAACATAAAACTGCTCCTGCATGAATAATTCTACTCTGAAATTTTTAATTAAATATCTAACTAAACAAGTGATTTAAAAAAGTAGCATTTGTACGAAAATGGCACTTGAAAATGTCCTTCGTTGTATTCGCGCGGGTAAGTCGCTAGAGAAATTTTGCCTTTTCTTTCTTGCTTGAAATATTCGCCTCTTTTTATTAACTCAAATCAAAGCCTCATTAATGCGGATTTTATAGATAGCAAGATTTCTGGTGGAAACAAGCAGCATCGATACGAAATTTGCATTTGAAAATACGTGGGCACGATATCCACGCGCAAAAGTCGCTTAGAAAGAAAAATGGTTATTCTTTCTTATTTTAAATATGAAATCTTTTTTATTATTGGCTCAAATCAAAGCTCTTTTATCACTTATTTTAATGATGAGCAGTTCTTTGGGCGAAACAAGTAGCATCACTCAAATTTGTTGCATTGAAATGGGTCCAAAATAGTGACTTTTTTTATTAATAAAATTAATTTATTTTCGAAGCATTTTTTACAAATATTTTTATTGAAATTGTATTACAATTGGCTGTCTTCCATTTATTGTATGTTTTGTTCAGTTTGATTGAAAAATATTAGATTTTTAAATCGAAAC
>JASKGO010002871.1:0-63306 GCA_030556065.1 Holobus sp. GC000080
AAGATTTTTCGTTTTCGTTTCATCCTCGTAGTGCTAAATGAGCTTCTATAATAAATTAATTAATGTTCATGTCGTAATCGTAAATCTTTTATCCTTTATGTTCAAATAGTTTCACTTATTTGATTAATTTATTTCAGCTTTACAAAAGTAGTTAATAAAATTACTTCTTGTGTTTAAAAGTTTAAAAACTCTGAAGTTAATTAATTTCTTATTCAAATTATAATTATAAAATATAATTTTTACTAAATTAAAAAAGAAATTCATTTAACATTAAAACATTTTATCAATAAAATAAAATCTGGAGCAAAAAAAATCAAATGAAAACAAAAAAACCGCAAAGAAAAAACAAATCCAAATATGCAAATTAAACGATTAATTGTTCGTAACGAATGTTTTAATTATCCGTTTTGCTTCATTGATGCTTTCAGAAGATATAACTAAAAAAAATAAATAAAAAACAAAAAATAAAAAAGAAGTCAATAAGTCGTTTTTTATTAACGTCAGAGCATTGAATGAAATCATTTTTCGCATTGGACGGAACTGATTTCCTGTTGCGCAACGCACCGTTTTTTCATCATCAACTTCTTGTGTTCTAAATGGTAACAAATTAATTAATAATTCGACGGTGGACCGGTTCTTAAGGTTCCATTCACCTTTTCTCTTCCACTACGACGTATCTCTTCTGTATCTGTATCTCTATATGTATATTGGTTTGGTTCTTTCGTGAGAAAAAACGTACATGCAACAAGGCAGCACCACGGAAAGCGACATTATTTATTATTTATCTGCTCGTTCGTATTATTATTTATATTCGGTTATCGATGTTAATAAATGATAGTTTCAACGGGCAGCATTTGAATAAAATTTCACTTCATCATTCGAAAAGGCACACAGGGTATTTAAAGTATGTAACGAGTAATATGTGCGGAGTGTATAGCTCAAGTGGATCTATTTGGAAACGCAGAAGTGGAAGAAGAAGAAGAAGATGAAGCAGCAGAAGATAAGTTCGCGGTTGCGATACAAATGCGAAGACACTTTTAAGTGCGCAACATTTTACATAAATCAATGGGTGCCACTGGGGAATTTACAGGCATGTTACATTTTGCAAATATTCGCCTCGATATGGTAAATTATCGGTACCGATACTAACTGCTTGTTAATCTAAATTAACTGCTCCTTCTGGTAAATGACAATTTTAATTTATTTGCTTGCGTAAATGTTGCGATTTAATGTTTTTACTAATTTGGATTTTTTTCTTTTGCTTTTTGGAAATTAATTAATCTTAATGTTTTACCAAATCTTTAGGTATTTTGTATAAAATTCTTAAAAACAAAAACATATTTTTTTAGTATTAATTTTTGATTTATCTATTAAAATCAATTTATTATTTAATAATAATAATACAAATTAAAAAGTTGTAGAGGGTATATTATGAATTATTTCTTTTTAAGTAAAAAAATGACAATCTTTATTAAAGATTTTCTTAATGCATTTAAAACTTTTTTTTAAATAAAATAAAACAATTATTTTGTGTTAATTTGATGGATTTCATAAGAAGTTTTTAGTTTGAGAAAGCGACTATAAATTGAAAATATATAAAAAATACGCTCATCTCAAGTATTATCATTAACAAATAACAAAAAAATAAAAATAAAGTAAAACTGAAAGTAATTCTTGGCGCTCCCTTTAAAAAAAAACCAATAACAATAAGCCAGATTTAAAACCAATAAAATGAATCAAGTCATAAATTACAATCAGCGGAATTTTGTAAGATTCGTCTCGCAAAATTAACAATTTTTACCTTACCCTATAAGACGAGTATAGTTTAAATTAATTATTGTTATTGGTTTTTAAATTTACTTCTAGTTTACTTTGGGTTATTATTAGTTTTTTAATTATTGTTTATTTTCAGGTTTAATTTAACAAAATTTTAAATTGTTTTTGGCATCATCAACTCTTTAACCATTAGTTATTAGAAAAAAATTTTAAAAATATTTTCGAAATCATTAAATGTAGGCTAATATTTGATGAACGCCCTTTTGCTTGAGAAAGTCGCCCTTTGGCTTTTCCTTCCATAACTCCCAATTTTTAGTTTTAAAAATTATAAAAGTTTTCGATTAGTTGAAGACCATGATTCAGAAGATTTTTCTCCAATTAGATTTTAAAAAGTATTTACTAAATATCAATAGTTTTAAATTTTTAAGGGATTTTACAGTTCAGAATTATAGTTGCGAGTTGACAAAAAAGTTGTTACTTCCAATTAATAAATTCTATGTTTTTTTTCTTAACTACGATGTTCATAACCCTTGTCCTCAAGTTTATTATTCATACTAATCAAGATAAATGAATTAAGAATCCACAAGTTCCGCAATTGGAATCGTATCCTGCTCCTTCAAGCATATCAGAATTTTGACCACTCTTTATTTTAGAGTTTTGGATTCCGATCGGCAGTATATTCATTCAATAATGACATAAACAGCAAAACAAAAAATTAAAAATGAGTTGCATCCAGTACAAAACATAAATCCGCTTAATTTAATTTTTTTTTTTCTAAAAAATTAAAAAGAAAGCCCAAAAAGTACATAAATTAATTAAACGGTCATTGTTGAAACGAAACAGCTACCGGATTTTTTATCCGACTGAAGTATGTAAATAAAGGAAACACGATACAACACACGCAGCAACAGCATCGAGAACCCGCAAGAAGAAGTAGTATAGAAGAAGAAGTAGAAGAAGAAGAAGAAGTAAAAGAACCTGCAGAGAGACAAAACCGACTTTTTTCGGTCCTCTCTTGGCGCATCTCATTATGATTATTATTATTTAATAAACTTAATCCGCCGTTTCCCACGATCCATGAATGAATGAAGAACCAGCCAGCCAACGTATGGTGCTGGTGGTACTGGTACTGGTACTGGTGCTGGTGCTGTTTGTATTAGTATATGGATGGACCTGGCTGGCTGTTCATCAGAGGTCAGTATACCTATACCTCACACATTCATACACGGTACACGCACGCAACATATATCTCGAAGGCTTCTGATTCGGATTCTGATTTAGCTTAGTGCGGTCGCTATTTAGCAGCATCAGCATCAGCATCTCTTCTGCGCTTAGTTACTTACTTACTTACTTACTTTACTACTGCTATATATTGTTCTTCGGTATACACTATACAGTATACAGTAAAATGTTGGACATTGGATCGCCTGGGGGATCATCAACGAATAACGATAGATGTAGGTACTTTTAAGAGTACGCGGTACGCGGTACGCGGTGGAAAGTATTATGCTACGAGTATAGAGAATATAGATGAATTCGAGAGAAGCGGACAGGAAATGTGTGTCGTGTGTGCAGGAAACAAATCACCCGCTACAGTGTGCCGGCTCGTTATTATTTTCCTGCTTCGTTCTCGTTTTTGCTCGCTTCTATTAATCTTGAATTATTTGAATACTGCAAATTACTTTGCTTTGCTTATAAATACATAGGTTGAGATGCATTTGTTAGGTTTTGTTAGGATTATTCGTTTTGCTAGGTTTGTCTATTGAAATTAACGGTTTATTTCATTCATGTGAGCTTTTTAAATTTTCTTTTAAGTATTTTTCAAAGGAAAAGTTAATTTTCTTTTTATTTTATTATTATTTTTATGAAATCTTGGCATTTTCAATAAATTTCTAAGTTAAATGAAGTTTTAAAAACAAATTTATTGTGTTTAAAAAAGCTTTACGTAAATTAAAATTTTATTTTATTATTATTTTAATTATAAAATCTCACAGAAAACTAATTTAATGTTACTAATCTGATATTTATTAAAAGTTAAAACAATAAAATTATTATGTATTATTATTATTTTGTATAAAAAAATAACGATATAATTAGTAAAACTAAATTACAAAAAATAAAAATTAAAAGTTATTATTTTTTGTGGTTTTCATAAGGATTTTAAAAAAGTAACAAGGCGGAATAATATATTTTTTTAATTTATATCATTACTTCACATAAATTTAATTTTTTTAGTTAAAATTATAAAAAAAAGGTTTATGTAAATAGTAAATTAAAAATATATATAAAAAATTAGAGAAAGTCTGTCATTTTTCGTAATATTCTTAATGAAAATAAATAAATATTTTATTTAATAAAATCTCATTAAATTGGATATTATTATTTAATAAAATAAAAAATATTCTTTTGAACAAAGAAATAATTACAATTTAATTAGTAAAACTTAATTGTAAAAAATAAATAAAAATCAAATGTTGTTCTTTTTTGCAGTTTTCATAATAAAGGATTTTTTTAAAGTAGCATGAACTATTTAATTTATATCATAAATTTATCTAAATCTTGTTTTTTAGAATTTTCGGGAAAAAAATTTAATAAATAATTATACAATTTTGATAAACTTTTTAATTTTAAATAATTCAAACTATATTTTAAATCATTTTTGAGAAATTTTATTGGTTATTTCTTTAAAAAGTTTCCGTTAAAGGATTTTAAATTTAAATTACATTTTAAAGAATAATCAGATAAAAGTTTATCTTTTTTTTTTCATAAATTATTTTTTGTTTTGTTTTAGTTTCATTAAACCAAAAAAAGAATACATTATACATTATTTCATTAAAAAAAACATCAAAAAACTTTTTCATATTGTGTTTCATTCAATAAATAAAAAATATTTATTGCGGTTTCATTAGAAGAACCTCAATTAAAAAAGCAACAAAACCAACCAATTAATTTATAGTCTTAATTAATCGAACTTCATAAAAAAATGCGCATCAACTTTTCCTCCATCAAAAAACAGAAAAATAAAACACTTCAAAAATCTACAATCTAAAAATAACGACCTCAATCTTTAAATAGAAATTTTCGTTATATAAAACAAGTAACAACTAAACAATAGTAAAGATAGACCTGCACTGATAACCGGCACAAAATTCATATCGATTCGATATATTAATTAATTTTAACGACTATTTTCAGATACAACCAATTAATAATACCACCATTCATAAACCATCGATATAATAATATATTCCTGCTGCTTTACTGCTCTCATATAGTATACTTATGATGAAAGCCTTAATTACAAGTCAGGACATCAGAAAGAATAAAAACAAATGATAATAAAAAATAAAAATAAAAACATACGGTAATTAGCAATTAACAAATTCGAAAGAGGCAATTAGGTATTGGGCAATTACAGGAGAGTGAATATAATATACAATTCGGTCGGTCGCGTATCTGAAAATCTCGTGTTTTACAACTGATGAGGCGCAGTCGTAAAAAGCGATCGAGCCAAAGATAATCGCCAAGAAGCCAAGAGAAGAGAAGAACGGAGAAAAGAAAGATCTCTGTGAAAGAGTTAAATTAAGAAAGATAGTTGCATCGGAAACAGAAGGCTCGGGAAGGAGATATTTTAAAGAGCAGCAGCAGCAGCAGCAGCAGAAGAGGAGATGATGAGAGTGTAGTGCGGGAGCAGGAGCGCCCCCCGTGGACGGCGCCGTCTCCGCACATGCCCCCAGGTGCAGCAACAGGTTGTTGCGCGTGACGTCACGCGGAGCCACGCGACCTCTTCATTCATAAGAAAGCCGCCCGCAGCGATTTGATTTTTTATATTTATTTTTTATTATTATTTTTTTAATTACTACTATTTTAAATGCTGGTCGTCTTTTTTGTTTTCAA
Source organism: Holobus sp. GC000080 (assembly GCA_030556065.1). Taxonomy (NCBI): domain Eukaryota; kingdom Metazoa; phylum Arthropoda; class Insecta; order Coleoptera; family Staphylinidae; genus Holobus; species Holobus sp. GC000080. The sequence continues at coordinate 5,674 of JASKGO010002871.1, forward strand.
AAATGATTTGTATTTTATAAAATTTTCTATCGTTTTTTTTTAAATAAAATTTAAAAAAATTATTTATTAATTGCGAAAAATAACAGTAAAATGAGGGTGGGCATTGAAGTACCTATGCCCGTAAATGGAATAAAAGGTTCTGTGCAATTTATTTTATTGGCACTTTGCAGAATAAAATGCGTTAAGTGGTGGAGGGGAAGGGCCGAAGAAATGCCAAGAAGAAGAAGAAGAAGGAAGTGATATTTTACAACCGCTGTCAGTCAGAACGCGGACATAATTGTTGCTTAATACCGATTTATAACGACGTAATCGTTCAATGTCCATTTCCACTAAATTCTTCATATTATTATATACATTCGTTCGATTTTATCGCTCCAAATTGCTTTTCTTTTTTCATTCTACACAATGTGTTTTTTATTTTTTTATTTTGTTCATTCGATATTTTTACTTACAACAGGGTTTTCACATTTAAACGACGGAAGAACAAATAGTTTTTGCTTTTTATTGTTTTTTTAACTCTTTAATTTTTGCAGTTTTGCACTTTTCAGTTAAACTGGGAACGGAAGGGTAACTATCAACTTTTTTAAAGTGAACGCCAGGTTTTTTTTTTTTTGGTATTTTAAAAATAAATCTTCCATTGAATTAAAAAATAATAACAATTTTATAAGAAACGATTTTTCCATTGCTTTTTTTTTTGTTTTGTTTAAGGGATAATTATATCTTATATAATGAAAGGTGTTTAAAAAATGCTCATTTTTTATACATCAATAAATTATACAAAAAATAAATTTTCATTAATTATTTTATAAACACATTATGAAATAAATTTTACAAAGCAGAAAATTTTTAATTTAAAATGAAACATTTGTTTTATAATAAAATACATTTATTGATTTTATTTTTTATTAAGCTTTCAAAAAAAATTCTAAGAACATTTGTAACTTAGGTACCAATAAAAAAATAATATTTACTATTATGAACCGCGATTTAATTTTTATTTTTCACAATTTATTTAATTCAGCTATTAATTTTTTAAACATTGTTTTAATAAAAAAAGAAGTTTATCTTTATTTTAAATAAATTTCAAATAACTAAAACATTATCTTTTTCGCTTAATTGGCCGAATTTAGCTTAAAGAACACAAGAAAAAAAAGTGACATACCTAATATAAAAAAACCTTCCTCATTTTAAAGATAAGTAATTAAAATTTGAAATAAAAATTTTACTTTTCTATTGACTGGCATTTAAAACAAAGTAAAATAAAACTTTTTAATTACTTCCGGTGAAATCCGATTCATTAATTTTTTCCACAATATATCGATGGCTCCTACTTATCCAACAATAAAAAAAACCCTGTATATATAGAAGCACTTTACGCCATTCAAGAACAATAAAACTGCACTTTATTATTTAACGTGCAATAAAAGAAAATTATTTCAAATTAAACGATTAGGTAATTGTCAGAACTAAAACAAGAAGCATGAAATTTTCAAATCGAAAAAACCTTACATAAAATGAAATCCTATACAATACAAAAAAAAAATAACAACAACAACAAGAAAAAGAAAAAAAAGAGAAGCAAAAGCAGGTAAGTGGAGGAGAAGAAGTAAGTAAGAGCCAGGAGAATTGCTTAATTGGTGTGAAAAGACAATGGACGGATATCTGCCCTAACGGCTCTGCAGTTTTGTTGCGCTTTTCCAGATCGCTGGACTTTCATTAAATTTAGCGTTTCCTAGCTGCAGCGCTAGGAAAATTTCTGCTATTTCCTATTTTATTAGTCTCCAATTTAATTGGCTTTTTTCGTTTTTATTTTTATTTTTTGTAATTGGCTTTTTTCGTTTGATTTTTTATTTTGTTAACTTGTAAGGCAAAATAATACTTTCTATAAGTGTGGTCTGTATGTAACGAGCTGTCAATGAAATTACTTCATATTAAAGAAAGAAAAAAAAAAGATGAATGAAAAGCATTTACAGCTTGTCAATATTTTGCTGGACTTAACACGTTAACTGTACATAACTGTAAAGAGTCTTGGTTTATTAATTACCAGTTTTTTTTTTGTAAATGCTAAGCAATTAATTTTAATTTAATTTTGTTTCTCTTCTTAGTTTAGTTTTTAAAAAGTTTTCAGATTTAAATTCTTGGAATTAAAGGTGGTCTACACAAAATAAAATTAACTTTACTAAATGAAGTCAATTTTTATTCAAATTTTTCAAAATGAAACGTAATCTAAGCAATCTAAGCAAAAAATTGAGATCAAAGTATGCATTTAATTAACAATTATTATACTTTGACTACTAAGAGAAGAAGAAAAAAGTGAAATAGCAGTTTCCGCGCATAAACTTAAAAATATCACTAATCACAGCAATTGCTAATCAACATTAATAACGAACACCTATTTGCTTAATAAACTTGGGCGAGCCAGAAGAAACAAGTTTGCATCAGACACGCAGATGAAATAAGTAACATTCTGTATATCTATATCTCATAACGGGACTTAATCAGAGAGCCAGCTAATAATAATTATAACAATATTATTCAATAAGCTAACTAACATCGCTGCCCTCTTTTTTCGTCTTTTCCTAATACGTACAGTGTACAGTCTTCGCGCCCTCCTCGTTATCCTAGCTGCAATCGCAAAAGGAGCGCAAAGGACGAACTTATAGATCCACAGCACTAAAAGTCTATGAACATAGTATAGCATCGGAGGCATGCAGAGAGAGGAAAAAAGCATCGCAAAAGCTAATTGATAGTTTCAACATCCTGTAATTAAAAGTAGCAAGACGATCGTTATGAAATGTCAACTGTTGAACACAATAGTTTTTAAGACGATTAATGATTTCCCGTTTATGACTAATTACGATTATTTATTCGGCACGATTTTCTTTCGGGTTATATGACCGGTTTCTTTTTTCTTCTGAAGCATATCTACACAAATGTAAAATGTTGTTTGTAGAACTGCTAATTGACAGTTTCAAATGATTCATTATATGTACTCTTTACGGTTTTAATAATATAAGAGCTTGGCAAAATTTTTTTTTACAGTGTGAAAGAATTAATTAATAATTGCGTCTTGCGAATGCTTATAATTATTTTAGGAAATGTGTGATTGTTTTGTGTTCTTGCAATTGATGCAATAAAACAAATTGTACTCTATGTTTAGCCATTTGTTTTTATTCGAAATTCATAACTTTAATGATGATTTTACATTTGATTTTAATTTAATAGTAGTCAATTCGGATTTCTTTTAATTTTTTGTTACGTTTCATTATAATATTAATTTTGAGTTAGAATAATTCATTTAATAAAGTTTTTCATTTTTTTTTAGTAATTTATAACTGTTATGAAATTGGTTCTTCCTTTTAAATTCAATATATCAGTATAAATTGAATATGTTGATGATATTTGCTTTAGAAAATGATCAAAACAATTAAACTAAGCAGAATTATATTTTTTATTGCTCTCTTTGATTACATTTTTACTTATTTTCGGTCAATTTCACTTCATAAAAGTTACAGCAGGTTCTTCAAATGAAACAAGAACAAACAAAGCACTATAAAGTTAAAAATTACAATTAGGATGAAAACAAATTGTAAAAATCACAAAAATGTGATACAACCAAGTGAAAATCTTCCCGGAATTCAAAGAATCATAATGTACAGAAAGTTCTAATTAAAATAAATAAATTTAAAGTTGATGTTAAATCTACATAAATCGAAAGTTAGAGAAAACTTTTAATAATGTTAGAGTATTAAATTTTCAATCATTTTATTTTATTTTATTTTAAGTTAACCATGAAAAAAGAAAATTTAAATTTTCAATCATTTTCTAATGTTAAGTTAATCATGAAAAAAGAAATTTTCAAGAAAATCTAAACATAAGAAAAAGACTTTTCATCAATGTTTTGTTAGAATTTTATTTCATTGGAGCCATATTCATTAAAAAAATATTTTGTTGGGTAATTGAATTATCAAAAATAGAAAATAATATCGATTCCTATTTTTTTCCCAAATTATTATTTATTAGTATTAACTTATAAAGTTAAAGCAATTACAAAATATTTTCAAAATATTAAAGAAAAAAGAAATTTTTACAGAAAACCAAAACAGAAATTGAAAAATTCGATTTATGAAACAAACAATAAGAAAACTTTAAACGATTGGTGTTTTCTTTATGTATCCTTTATTTTTCATAGCAATCATGCTTTTTTTAAATAAAAAAATAAAATAAAATAATTTAAATTAAACAAAGGATTCTATTAAAAAAAAATTAAATGTACTTTTAAAGTAATATATAACAAAACGGAAATTTTAAAAGAAAATCCAAAATTAATTTTACTCAAAAAAAAAGTATAAAAATTCCTGAATCGATATAGGAAACATTGAAACAAAGTTCCAGTGTCGTTGTAAAGCAGTGAACAAAGTGTTAAACAAAGCATATTCATTAATGGCATTAAGAGACGACGAGTTAACATCACCTACAACATCATCGACCGGATGTGACGACACATCGCGCTCTGATCATACGCACATGGTTACTACTACCCCACTCACACACACACATCCACTAACACCAATGTACACATGCACACACACGCACACACACACACACAGCATACCAATTTAAACTTTATAGTCTTCTTCCGGTCGACATAATGTGATAATCTACGCGTCGACTAGCAGCCGAAACGAAACGAAGGAAAATCTTACAAGTGCCTCTGGATTTTTCAACCGCCAATCCATCCACCAGACGGATCACTCGAAAGCACAAATATCTAAATATCTAATACATTGTATTTTGCTGAACAAGGCAATAAAAACGTAAATAAAACGATGAAACAATAATACCTGTAATACGAAACGTGATATGATTTACGGACGTGGGTGTGTAAATCAAGCAATAACATCCCCGAAGCTCTAACTGTAGCCTATCTAGACAACTAGGAAATAAGTAACAAGATGCAAATCATTAAAAAAAAAAGTTCAGCAGGCACTATAACAGTACCGCCATACAAATCATAACATTGTTTGCGCGCAACAACAACAACAACAACAACAACAAAAAACTAATAGCGGACAATTAAGTACTCGCTCTCTAATTAAAATAATACAAATGAACTGATGGAATAACAGAGATTGTTATATTAATATAGTTAAGCGTGGAGTTAGATAAAGAGCAAATTGCACGAAAGAGACAGATCAATTTAGCATAAATAGCCAAAGGGCTCTAATAAAGGCCAACGACCGGCTATAAAAACCTCTAGCCACCGGCCATCGCGAACACTTTCCTCCGCACTCTTATAAGGACTCCGTTGTCCTGCTGATTTCTGCCGAGCAGGTGATACTCCCTGCGTTGATCTGCGTGAAACGATCAACTGCAACCTGCTCGAAAGACACCTCCGGGGTGCCCACTGATGGCGAATCATTTACATACATTAATTAGTTAACAATTTCCGTTACTACTTTTTTTTCCTCTGTTTCAGTTTTAAATGGTTTTAATATGATAGTACAAGGAGAGACCGCATTAAGTAACGAGGGCAGCACCTGTCGATTCGACTTAAGCAACTTTAACTTTTAGAAGAAGCTCATAGATGGCAACAGTTTGTTTTTCATGTTGTTTGGATTGCATACAATATGAGTGCAGTGTGAAATATTTTCAAGTGCAAGTGGAAGCCAGTGGAAAAGTTATTGGCAACCGGAGAGAAAAGAATTATGAAATATGAAAGGCCATTAATCTATGTTATGGAGTGCACTTGTATGCGTTAAATTGTCGTCTGTAATTAGCATGTTTGATTAATTATCGCGGATGGGTTTCTTTGAATTCAAGCGGCCGTTTTATCGGTCGCCGTTGATTGTCGGCAAATGTAATCGCGGAATTGGTCGCGCGATCCATTAAAATTCCGTTTTTGCGCGTTTTTAAGGAATCCCTGGGAACATTTTTTTTTGTCTCTTTTATAATCCGCTAATCCGTAAATTTGTTTTTCATTGCTCTCCAATTTTTGATGCATTTTTCTTACGATAATTAATTAAAATTAAAATTTAAGAAAAAAAGCAAAATATAAATAATAACTTTTCAGCTAATTTCGGTTTTTCTTGCAACTTTTTAATTAGCAATAAATTATCAGCAAAACAACTAAACAAAATCGCGGCTTTTAATTAACAGCAACTAGTTTTACGTAAAAAGCACGCATCTTTTAATTAAATGCAAAGCAAGTAAAAACTTATAAGATAAGAAGCGCAAAGATGAAGAAGACATACGACGCTCGCACTAAAAAGTAAACGTAAACGAAGAAGAAGAAGAAAAAAAAAACGAAGGAAAATTATACACGCATCGCGAAACAGCAAAAAAAAAACAACATACAAATAAAATACATATTACGCAAAACTGGTTTAATATCCTGTGCCTTCATATACAGTTGACAATCTTTTTCGCTTTATTAATTGACCGCCGCATGCATAAAGCGAGCGAAGATGGGAACATTTAGGCTCTGACCTGAATTATTATTATTCGCTAGCAATGAAATAAACACTAACATCCTCATTGATGTAATGAGCTCCCTCTTCATCTCTTCTCTTACTCGCTCTTTCTCTACAATTATCTTTTTGTATATCTCTCTTTCGGTTAATTCCTTAATACTCAAATACAAATACAAATGTATACGAGTACATGCATTTCCAACCAATATAACTTTACTGGCTGTAGCTAATTTAATTCATACCCGAACCCATTCGAAAAAGCCGCGCTCAACTGGATAATTAAAATGTGTGTAAACTATACGGTTCACAATTGCGGGCGTTAAGAAATCATTCATACTCACACACACACACACACACACACACGTAAATAAACACACACACAAAAATAAATATAGTAAATTGAATGGTGATTATCTTGTTATCATTGATATAATAATAATGGTAATCATATTTATAAACCCCTATTTTCTGTTTGATTACCATTACCATTCAAAGGGGTGCATAAGTGATGAGTTATTTAATGTGGGACCTTTCGCTGAACGTTTAATGAGATGTTTTATTTTATTCTTTATTTTGTTTTGTCATATTTTTGAATTTTATCGTATTGCCTATAATTATTATTTTTTTATTCTTTATCATTTATATTTTATTGATATATTTAGATTTTACATTATCATTAAACCATTCACTATATTATTCGAATTACGCAAAGTGAACGGTTTAAAAAATATTTATCGGATTTGTATTTTATTAAATGGATTTCTGTAGTTTTTTAAATGGTTTTAGAAGTTATTGAAGATTTTACGGATTTCTTTTTTTTTTGCAATAAAAAAAATCAACAAATTTTTGAATGATGTTGTACAAAATTGAAAATTCTAATGACCAATGAAAATAATTTAATATAAAAATTTAAATATTGTTAACGTTAAATTATTTGGTATTTTAAAAACATTTCATTTTGGTAAATCCAAAAATCAAGTTTTCTTAGATTTTTTTTTTCAAGTTTTAACACCAAAAATTTTAATTTCATTTTTGATTTTGCATTATATGTATATTTTTACATTTAAAAACATTTCAAATGGTGCTTGGTACATTAAGATTTTTTTGGAATCAAAATTTGAAATTGAAAGTTATTGTAACGGCGTTCGTTTTAATGCAAAATTTAAAAAAATCATGTAATAATCAAATTTGTCGCACTAAAATTAATTATTTTCAATAAAACTATATTTGCAAACTTTATCTATAAATCTACCATTAATGGTTCAAATATTAAAATCGTTTTTTCAATTGTTTAAATCATTTTAGGCCTGATGAAGGACCCAAATTTTTGCGGTACGAAACGTTAGCAGTAAAATGAAGAAACATTTAGTTTCTTTTTTAGGTTTTTACGATTGCTAAGCCATCCAAAAAGGAAAACCGCCACAAACTAAGAACAGCAAACAAACGTCAATTTCACCGATTTATCAACAAATTTTAAATTAAAAACCAAAATCGAAAATATAATAAATATATAATTTGAAAAATAAATACAATCTTATCGTTAGTGGTACGACATTAATGTAACTCATAATGTAAATCATTATTGCAATTAAATAGATTTGGAATGAAAAATGCCCACATTTTAGAAACATTTTATGACAAGTATAAAAGAAGCAAATGAATAAAAAGTTTTAAATATAATAAAAGGAAGAAAGGACTTACCGAGAGACGCTTCGGGATCGGAAAGATCGCTGATGGAAGGCACCTTCTGGATGGATCCAAGGGATCTGGGCATCACTTGCATGTCATCGTCGGCTTCGTCCAAGACTTCCTGCTTGAGCACTGTCATCGCCGTTTGCTCGCATTCCTCGCTCTGCAATTATTATTACCTTTAATAATGATTATCGCGCACAGTTCCACGAACCGATAATAAATCTACTTTCAATAAAAAATTACTTGATAATTTTATATAAAAAAAAACCTATTTACGTAAAATGAATTGTGTTTAATCAACAAACATTGAAAAGAATAATCCGATACGGAATTCCCTTTAATGAACTTTAACCTTTTTTATTTGATTTTTTCCAATTGCAGTTCTTTTTTATTTATATATTGAATAAACATTCATTTAAAAATTAGAACGATTCTGTATTCTTATCGTCTTATCTTATTCAAACTCAGTAAAAAAAAAATGGTTTGATGACATCGAATTAACAAAAAAAAAAAAAACAACAAAAAATTCAAATGAAATTAAAAGTTTGCTTGCTCTTTATGGTAGCTTTCGGAATTGCTTTTTACGACAAATTATAATTAAGCATTAAGCAGAGGCAATTTCTGCAAAAGTCTATAAAACTTTTAATAATATAATTGATATTCTGGAAGCGCATTCAGAGTTTCCTGCCTTTTAATAAACAAGTCGCTTCATTTGTAAACGCAACGTATAATTTCTGCTAATACAATAATGAAATAATAGGCTCACTAATTAAATGCAGCAGTTGATTGCTGCCTTTCATAATTGTGTTTAAGAACCACCAAGTAATTATCTTGTTAAAAAAAAGTGAGAAATATTAATTTCACAAGTGAGCTTTATTTTGATATAAAAGTTTAGCATTATTTTTTGCTTTTTTGAGTCTACCTCTTATACTACCTAACTTAAACTAAGAAAATTTAGGAAATGACTTTTTATGTGGTTGATTTTTTTATTCATTTATTCCACTTTATAGTAATCATTAAAAAAGTTTAACACTTCATTTTTGGTAAATTTAAAATAAATAATAAATTTTTTTTTCAACTTTGCTTGATATCTTTAAGAAAATTTAAAAAATCTAATTTATTTTTTTAATTCAAAATAGAAATAATTGCTTCAACTTTATTTGATTTATTCAAAAAGTTAATTTTTAAGGGTATTTTTTAGGTTTTTGTAAAGTTGGCCACTTTGACGCCTTGCATTTTCTAAACTAAAGATCGAACCGCAAAAAGTTATTTAAATAAAATGTAGATAATTAAATGCTCAAAAAAACTGCGATATTAAAAAAAATCGAGAAATCAATTTTTCGAAAATTCCTTTAAAAAATCCGAATTTTCGCTCACAATTGAAATTTTTTAGATTTTGATCAAACTTTCCAGACTTGCTGATAATAATAAAAGAAACATTTTTTTTTAAATAAAATAATTTAATTGTAGCTTTAGATTGGCCAGGGAAAAACTAAATGTGTTTTTCTTATCCAGAATCGTGATTTTTCACAAATACTACTTTTATTTAACGATCCGAAAGAGGAAGAGTTGTTTTATTAGAAGAAGAAAAAAATGTTTGAAAAGTTAATTTTTAAGGGTAGTTTTGATGTTCTGAAATTGACCAATTTTTTCCACTTTAGAAATATTTTTCAACTTTGACACCTTTTATCTTTTAAAGTAAGTGTCATATTGTAAAAAGTTATTTAAATAAAATGTTGATAATTTAATTCTCTATGAGACTGCGCTTTTTAAGATTATTTTTTTAGAAATTAAAAAAATATTTTTTATATACTTAAATAAAAACTTGCCAAAACAAAAATTGCTTTTCCTATTAAAAAAAAAAAGTGAAAATTTAAAACAGAAGAAAAAAGATATCACAAAGAAAAAAAATTCAATATAACAAACTTTAAATTTAATTGAAATAATTAATTAGATAAAACCACTTGATCCATAAATATCATAAAATATTCAATTCAAAATGATAAAGCAAAGTTATTATTTATTAAAACATGAAGAATGTTAACGAATAATAGTAAATAATGCGCAACTTTGGGAATTTCTTATAATCAGTCCGCTTCCAAGAACCGGGCGATAAAATCACAACGGTTTTAATTAATTAAACAAACGCAAATGAACTAACAAAACTTTCCTCTCGTCTTTATAAGTACTCCACTCCAACTACTACACATACGTAAAGAAAAGAAAAGAATAGAGAGTGGTGTGTATTTCAAAATGAAGAAAAAGAGTGTGCGTAATTACTAAATACGACGTGTTTATTTCCAGAATGATTTAAGGGCAACAACAACTAGAAGTTGTCCCGCGTAATAAGCTCGCTCTGCGAGTAGCTCTCCGGCTTTTTCATAAAAGAAGTTGTTTTTGTTTCCTGTCGTTGTTATATAAATAGTATACGTTGTAAGGCAGTCGGTATAAATTTATCAATGAAGATCGTCATCAAAGCATATAAAGCAAACTAACTACCGACCTCTTTGCTCCTCTCCACAACACACACATTTCGCTCTGTAGGTGAGCGCAACGCATGAAAACTCATTATCCAAATAAAAATACACGCCAGTATAGAGTCCTGCCAGAGGTATAGATGCATTAAGTGCCTGTAAGTGTGCTTTTGGGTGTAATACACTGAAGAGAAGAAAAGTCGTTGTATTGGTAGTATAATAAGATAGGAGAAGAAGAGGAGGAAGTGGAGGTATCTAGGTGTAAGGATGGACAGACATTCTATTACCGGATGTCGAGCGTAATTATATATCAGTAAACGCTACTTGTCTTTTGCTTTTGTCTATTTTTAATTTGCTCGTTTCGGGGGGTGAAGAGTGACTTACAGGTACAAATCGTGAAAGGAAGTTTTTTCAGCGCCAGCGGGGCTCTTCTTATTCTTATTTTAGTTTTACTGTATTCATTCTAAAAGGTTGACGTTGAGTTTTCAATGGAAAGCCGTTTCTTTCTTTCAGCACGTCAATTTTCTCTTTAATTTTCAATTTTTTTATTTTAATTATTGAATCAATAAGTCATTAATTAATTTCAATGATTTCTTTTTCATATTTTAGTCTTTTAGTTTTACGAGGAAAGAAAATGAAAATTCTTCTATTAAAATACAACGTACTAATCAACTGTCCTTTTAATTGCGAATTTTAGTTAGAAAATTTAATAGATAAATAGAGATAGCAGAAACAATCAATGGATTCAGTCTTTAACAATTGCTAATTATAATTTCAGGATGTAAACAATTTAAAGCTCTCAAATTATAAAAAAATACTCTCTCTGTTCCAAATTATGGAATATATTTCTTTAATAATCTTTGATTAACGAAGATAAAGAAACTTAAAAGTTTTTAATCGTTTCATCTAGAGAAACAATGCTATATTTAATATTTCAGCAGTAGTCTGTGCTCAAAATTAATTTTAACAGTTTGTCAAAAATTGTTGAAAAAGAGTAACTTATAACCCTTTACAAAAATTGGATTTTTCCCCTAGTTCCCGAATTATCCACTGGAAAAACGTCAATTTTTTTTGGCAATTGATTACCAAGAAAATAATTTTACATAGAAAAGTAATTACAATTGTTGCTAATATATATTTTTAAGTAAAATATAAATAATTTACAAATAACTTTATTTTTTATCTCAAAACTCAAGCAAACCATGAAAATTTTGTAAAATTATTTAGATTCTATTAAATTTATTAAATTCTATTAAAATTATTATTTATTTATTTATTAGGCTATCGACCTTATAGGTCTTTCCGCCAAAATTAACAGATAATTAATTAACAATATAATTGTGGTAACAGTTATAAATCATTTAATATTTCGCTTAAAGTTGCAGTTGGGTGTTTCATTCTTGAAAATCTACTCAAGGGTTTTACAATTAATGGGTTTGTTATGATATGGTTGGTTTCATTCTCAATAAATTTCTAAAATTATTAAATCTAGATACTGTTATATTAAAATTATTAAAAGTACTTAGATACTTAAAAATTTCAATTAGGAACAATTGTTACTTTTTTCTATTTGAAAGAACTTTCTTAGAATAAATTATCAAATTGTCAAAAATTCCACGGATTCAGTTGTTTTTTTTTTTTTTTTATAACTGCAAAATCAGGAGACAAATCCGATTTTTGTAAAGAAATATAAGTCGGAAAAAAAGTCAATTTTCTATATCAATCATTAAAACTGCAAAAGTTACCCAAATACGGGTTGATAAAATATTCACCCGGTATATTATAATTTCCAACAAAATAAAAACAAAAATACATTCTAAAATCTGGAACAAAAATAGTAATAATGATTATTTTTTGAATTAAAAATAAACTCATTGCATGTATAGAAATTCAAAACCGAAATTGTTTTCTTTTTTTGGGTGCGCAACTAATATCTTAATAAAACAATAAACGTTCATCAAACTTTCAAACTTTAAAACTAAAAGTAAAGAATATATTCTCCATTGTAAAATGTACACACAAACACACTGAATACATTTTCCTTGTGTTTATTCGTACGCGTTTTTTCTACAAATGTCATCCTACACTCTTTCTTTTATTTTATAGAAAACGTTAACACACATTTACACATCCATACATACATACAGAAGAGTACATATATAAAGAAGGCCTTCTTCTTCTTTCATACAACTAGCAGTTCCCATTAATGCTGTTATTAAAAGAGCTGATCGAAGAGCAAGAAGGAGGCACGTAGAAGAAAGATTATTATGTTTATTGTGTGTCAAGCAAGCACGGCACCAGAAGGACGAGAAGAAGAGGCAGCAGAAGTCAGCACCCAGTCACTCATTGAGCATGTGTGGATACGTCTGTTGCGAGTGTTACCAGTGAAGTCCTGTCACAGTCTGGACACACTTCGTATGTGTGCACTGTGCAGCAAAAAATAACAATAAAGAAACAGAAAGAACGATGACAGAGAACGTAGAGTGTAAGATAGACATGCAAATGAATGCATTTGTTAATAAATATTCCAATGCAGTTTCATGCAGCTATAAACACCTCTTCGTGATGCGCTCTTTACTACTTACAGATAATGTTTTTTTCATGTGCTTGCTTGCTCTTCAACTTCTACACTTCTTCTAGCTCTAGCTGCTGCTACCTTCTACTTCTATATTTTACGTACACAGACTTTATCCTACAGTTTACTTATTGAAAAGTTCTAAAAGTGGTTTAATTTTGTTTGATTTTGTTATATAATAAAGTTGCTATAATACTACTGAAATAATTACAATAAACTAGTATTGTAAAATAAAGACTGCAACTTTTAAAGTGTGCAAAATGAAATGATTATTGTTACGTAACATTATTCTGGATTGATGGTGATTAATCATTTTGTTTTTTGCAATTCAAAAATTACTACTGCAAATAATTACAAAGAATTAATTGTTTTTAAATTGTATTATAAAACAATCACTTTTTTTAATTTATTAGATAATTCTAAACAAAACTAAAATAATTGAAAAATCATTAAAAAGAACCGTTTAAAAAATAATAACAAAGCAATACTAAAATTACCCAAAGATATAATTGACGGCAAAACTTTTGAAGCAGAAATAGAAAGCAGATATTAATTTTGACAAATATGGAGCAATTTTTCAAAACGGAAAATGCATTCGTTAGCTGGAGATCATAACATCCTGCGCTTCTTCCATTAAAAGCACAGAGGGATCACATTTACAAATTGTACGTTCCGAGAAGGCAACTTTTTTGATGGATGAGGTACAGCAGAAACGGCACCTTTGGTGGCATTTTCACGAGCCACGACTAATTAATATCGAAATGGGGCGTGCATAATCGAGCGGCTTTTGTGTAAACAACGCGCGACTTTCCTCAAGTTCGCCGCATCAAGAACACCGAGTGGAAAAAACAAACACTTTGATTGTGATGAGGTTGCACCTTAAAGTGCACAGACATCGTTTTCTTCTTACAAAGCAACTGTAGTTATTCAGTGGATTCAGTAAAAATAAAAAAGAGCTTTTTCTCGCGATTCAATCATTTGTAGTTTTTTTAGCGGTTTTCCTTTCTTATAAGATTTTAAGATGGAAAGTTTTTATAAAAAAAAAAAGAATATGTTCTTACAATTAAAAGTTAACTGTTTAGGGTTTAGTTTTAATAATACGATAAGCAAATAAAAAAGCCTAATTATTATTTATTACAGAAAAAAAGTTATAAATTAAAAAAAAGAATCAGTTTTTTTTTTTCTAAGAATTAAAGAACCATTAGAGATGGTTTTTCATCTCGTGAATCGACCAACACTAATAATTTTTATAATTACACTGTTATTGGAATAAAATAGTGGATATGTTGCAAGTCGAGTTTACGAGATCTCTGTGTGTCGGAATAAAAAACTGGATAGTTGCAACAAGTTGTGTTTTATAACGTGGAGTAGAGCAACGTTCGAAACTGAACAGCAGCAGCAGCAGCAGTAGCAGCAGCAGCAATAAGCAGAATAGGCAGAAGAAGAGCATCTGCTGCGTCTCTACTCGTCTATAATCTTGTCTTGCAGCTCAGCTCTTCTACCCTCATTACGACCGTTTTTTCTCCTTTGTTTTATTATTACTACTTTTTTCTTAGCGTTTCTTTACGAAGATGAAAAAGCAAAAGCCTAGCTAGGCAAGAGAAAAAAGCCGACCGTAACAACAATTCAGTTTACATAAAATGTCAGCAACATGTGATGGCAGAATGTTAGCATCTCTGATCTCATCTTATATAAATACGAGTATCTCCAGTTCTTCAGCGTCAGTGGTAAAATCGATTTACATTTTTTACCTTGTCCGACGCACTTGTTAGTCAGTTTTTTCATTAACTTTACTAATTAATTGGTTTTCATAATTAATTCAATGGTTTTGTTTTCAGTCTGCGTACACTGCACATTTCTATAATAGATTTAAGTGTGTCTATGTTGGTAATTAACTAACGGTAAGACTCATTTGGTAGAGAAATAAGGAACGGCCAGTACTTGTAGTCCAGAAATAGAAACTGCAACTAGTCTTTGCATTTCTTCGCGACTATGTTTTGTTATTACTGTTGCTCGACTGTTACTAAATGCACAAAATTTCAATCATTTTCAACAGATTAAATTTTCAATTAAATCTTAAATAAAATTTTTAATTCTTCAAATGCATCAACCATCAATAAATTTAAAAAACTAAAATATTTGAACTATATAAATTGCGTTTTAAAGTTCTGACTTTTGATTTATTTCAAGATTTGCTGATTTGTTCGTTTTCTTCGCGGGCATTTTTGTGTCAGCAGAAAAGCACATAACGAGCTCGCAACATTTCAATTTTATTAATGCATCTGAACTTATAAAATTCATTGGAAATAATGGGGAATAATTTTAAAATCGCCTCTATAAAGAAGATGTTTTATGCGGCAAACGGCAAGTGCAAGTTAAATGATCGTAAATTAAAACGCACTTTGTGTAAAACAAATACGTTTAGCAGAGAAGTCAGAAATATCCCGGGCGCTTTGTTAGGAAGAATATTTTCCACAATTAGTTTTTGAACTGTGCGTTCGCTTTGGCGAATGCGTGCACCGAGAATAATTGCATTTGCAACGAGCGCAGCGCGTACACCACACATGATGCCGTATTGCGAAATTCGAACAGATTTATCTCTGGCGAAATATATCAAAGACAACTATAACTCATTTCAGACATTCTTTCTTCTGCCCAAAGCAATGCTAAAGTTTAAACTTAAATAGTATATCAAATATACAGGATACTCAACATTATTTTAATACAAAATTCATTTTTTTAATAAGTACTCGTATAAGCACAATAAAAAATCATCAGAGTTTAAAATTGTAAAAAATTATAAAAAATCGAATCAAAAAAAGTTTTATCATGCTTTAAAACTATTAAATTTTTTTCAAAAACAAAAATCAATAAAAAAAACAACAACAAAATCAATAAAAAATAAAAAATTCTTTATAAGTAAGTAATTGGCCCACGCGAAAGAATAATAGAATTTAAACTACAACAGCCGAACGCCATAAATATCATTTGGAAAACAAATCGAAACCGATGCCAGAATTCAATATACAGACACACAGAAAGAAGTGCGAAGAAAGAAACGTGCGGCTTATACGGAATGAATACTCATGTATAATTATGATCGGTGGCCGGCTTTATGAATGGGGCAAAGACGAGTTGAAACAAAAAAGGAAAAAAAGAAAAAGAGGAACGCCGAATGACTCTAAAGTATAGTCGTTTCACTTTAATGCACTCGATAATAACTGCAGGCTACTGCAGCTTGATATACGTATCTAGCCTGTACAGTGTACACCACTCCTGTTGCCTGTTTCTTTTGCTTCTGCAGTTAGCTTAGCAGTGGCAGGAGCCGAACGGCAACGGCAGCGATAGACACTGCAGACAACGACTGCATTTCGATGAACGAACTGAAATGTATGAATGGACGAACGAACTAACCGACTGTTGAATGAATGGAAGCGTGACCTGTTGCGTAAACACTGCATACATTCTTATTACATCCATAGAGATAAATGTTAAGAATGGTTATGAAGCCTATAGGTGTTTACTTCTTAGTTTCTGCCATTTCTACACTGTCATAATTTTGCTTGATTCATTTTTTTTTTTTTCTTAAGATTTTTAAGTTGTAAATGTTTCTATTGATTTTTTTTCTGTTTTCTTTTCTAATTAGAAATTATTTTGTAATGAAAGATAAAAAAATTGTGGACATTTAAAGAAATAAAAGTTTCTGCTTTTAAAATGTTGAAATTTTGTTAAAGGATTAAAATTCTAAAAGTTTAAAATTTTAAAAAACTTTCCAAATATAGTTTGCAATAATCAAACATAATTTTTGACACACAAAAAAAAAATAATGAACTGAAAAGGGACAACCCTGTATAAACATAGAGTTTATACATTTAGTTGGACAAAAGATACGTCGGACGATGGACTTTGTTCACGTCCTACTTCTGATTTCCGCTTAAGGGCTACCACTGCTGCACTGCTGGCAGCCTTCAAGGGAGTACATAGTTAGTAATCAGTGGAGGCAGCCAACCGATTGATATTAGTACCGGAAGGTGACTTCTCTGCAATCAATGCTTTTCTACACGAGAAACTACTGGCACTGTCTCTTTCATCTGAGGGGGAGGAAGTGCGCTCCGTACGCTCATTACACCTGTATCTAAGGTTTCTTCTGCACTTGTTCCACCGTTCAATGTATTCTGAAGGTATATGCTATCTATCGATTTAATAATGATGTATCATTCTTGTTTCTTGGATTATTACTAAGTTAATTAAATTTGCTTCTTCTCATTAAGCTAAGAATACATTTTTCTATATTCTGCTTTGTTATTCTTGAAATAATTTTTTTATAATGTTTCAGGGTGTTACAAAATGTTTCTTTAGTTTTTTTTTTTTTTTTTTTAATCAGTTAATAATTATTGGTCAAGAAGAAAAGTTAGATTTTACTTTAGTTAGATTTTAGTTTGATTTGGTTAACTAGTAAATTGTTTTTTAAGCGGTCACTTTTTTTACTAATCATATTCTAATAATTGAATGAAAAAATAAATTTAAATGTAATCTGCAAACTACATTTGAAATTTTCTTCCAGAAGTTGTTCTTTAAATGGAGAATGGAGCTAAATATAGATATCGAGTACATGAAAATTATGTCGTTTGACATTACAAATTAGAAATGGATACTTCCGGAAGAAAACATCAAATGTAATTACAAGTACTTTGTAGTTTGTACCATTAAATTTTGTTGAGCATTTTGAAGCAGAAGTTAAAAACTAACCTAACTCAACCAAACCCCTTTTAACGAATCCAAAAAACTTATTTCTAGTTAGAAGTCGTAATTTGCTGCTTAAACTGCCTCAATTTATGACAAATCATTTTTGAATGCAAAAAATTATTCAAAAAATTCTCTTAAAAATCTATTGTTTATTATTATTTTATTACTTTAATAAAAAACAAAAAAATGCTCATTTTTTAATATTCATTGTGAATATAAAAAACTTATTGAAAATTATTTTTGACGGCTGGAAATGAAAATAAATTTAAAAATTTCTACAATTTACAATAATACGAAAGAAAAAGTAATTTACCAGTCGAATAAATAATAATTAAAAGTGAGAAAGCGATGAGTAATGCAATAACTCACAGAATCTATTAATGTAAACTTTACATGGACGCCTTTAATATCATTAAAACTGGTAGTAAGAAGATGCGATTCATTAAGCAGGGGTGGTTATTTTTAGAGAATCCACACACAGTTTCACCTAACGCTCTCTCAAAAAGATCAATGGGAGCAAGAAGACGCGTCTAATGTATGTTTTGTAAACACTCAATTTACAAGAAACGATTTTCGTAAGAAACCCGTGAAAATTCACACTAAGATCCAATTCCCCAAAAGCATCCCCTTTCGCTCTATTTTTTTCTTTTCTTTTTTCTTTTCCTCTCCATTAAAAACAATCCGAAAGCTCAAAATACTCTTTTCTAAGACTCTAAATTTCTAAATTTATTTACACCTAAACATCTTTACCTAACTAACAAAGAATTAAAAGCACTGACCTTAATGTAATATCTCTTGGTGCTGAAAGTCACTTTGCGCTTCTGCTGATGGCCGTTGGTGTTGGAGGCAGCATTGCTGAGGGTGCAGGCGTCGGGCGCTGCTGTGATCTCTGCGTTCATTTTCATCGTGCCGGTCACATTGGAGTCGTAGAAATCCTCTGTTTCGAGGTAATCGTAGGACTCCAATGACTCTAACTCCATCTGAAAATAAACCGGAGTTGGTGCAATTAGTGCAACGTCAAAGCGCGCAAAATATGTATCAATATAATAAATCAGAAGGTGAGAGGTGCAGCGAGCGCGCACACTTAATTTGTTTGCGCCCGAAAATTAATGCGTGCGTTTAATAATAAAACGGTGTGGGGACCCCGTTGCGCAAAATTCGCGTAATACCAACAACTTGGAAATAAACGCCCGCAGGTTTGCTATAATTTTTTATTTCGCGCACAGAGAGCCGCCAAAATAAGTTTCGTAGTGTTACGAGGAGTTTTTGATGTTTGATCTTTTCTTGTCCTTTTCGTTGGCTTGATACCTTGCTTTTATTTTTGTTTTGTGTTTGTGACATTGTATCTAATATAAATCAACTAGTTTAAAATATCACTTTTTATCTAATATTATGTTGCGATTTCTGATGAAATTTTAAGTGGTTGTTTCAAAGGTTTTCTATATGAGTTTATATGGAAGTTTTTAAATTAATTTTTTTTTTTTTTATATTTGTTGTTTTTACTTTAAATCAAAAGTTTTTTTTGCGTTTACTAGTTTTAACTAAATTTTATTAGTAAACTTAATACATTTTTGTTATCAAAATATCCAAGAAAACAATTGAAAAAAATATATAACTGAAATTAATATTTATTATTTCAAAGAAACCTAGAAAAAAAGGGTTTTTGTTAATGACAACAACTCAAAAAAAGTAATTTTAATTTCTATTAAAAAATCATTTTTATATTTTTTTGTGAATTTCAATTTTTTAAAGAAAAATAAAAAACAAAAATTACTTCTAAAAGAATAAGTGGTTTTGAAAATAAACATGATTTATTCAAAAAGAGCCAAATTGGACAATAATTTG
Source organism: Holobus sp. GC000080 (assembly GCA_030556065.1). Classification (NCBI taxonomy): domain Eukaryota; kingdom Metazoa; phylum Arthropoda; class Insecta; order Coleoptera; family Staphylinidae; genus Holobus; species Holobus sp. GC000080. The sequence continues at coordinate 25,479 of JASKGO010002871.1, forward strand.
TATTGAGAATTAAGTTTACAACGAAAATATTTTAATTATTTCTTAGATATAATGTTCATAAGATTAACATTAAAATAAAACAACTCATTTTAAAGACATATTTCAATGAGAAAAACCTTCTTACCATTTGAAAAATTATTTTTACTTTTTCTTACTTTTGTTTGCAATTAAATCACAATTTTTCTTACAGCATTAAATTCTAAATAAAAAAGTGTCTTAAGAAAATTATTATTTCAAACTTTTAAAGGAGAATAATCAAGAAATTATGATCATTTTTTTGTAGCAAGAAAAATTCATTTTTTCCTAAAAATATAGAGCTTTTTTATTTCGAAGGAAAAATAAAAAATTATGAGAACAATCCTTTTAAACATTAAATTATAAATATAAAAAAATCTTAAGAAAAAAATTTTCATTTCTATCTATAGGAAAAAGATAAAGAAGTAATGATATATTTTTTATAGCAAAAAAATCCAATTTTTTTCCTAAAAATATTAAAAAATCTTTTTTATTTCTTAAGAAACTAAAAAAAAAACAATCTATCAAAAATTATAAGAACAAACCTTTTCTAGATTGAATTCTAAATAAGAAAGTTTTTTAAGAATTTTTTTATTTCAAACTGGAAAAAAACAAAGAAGTTATGACCATTTTTTTATATAGCAGGAAAAATCCAATTTTTATCTAAAAATATTACAACTTAAAGCTTTTTTATTTCGTAAGAAAAATAATTTAAAAAAATAATAAAACATTTAATCAAAAATTATAAGAACCAACTTTTTCTACAGCTGTAATTAATTAGTAATAGAAATAAACTAATAAATTAAAGTTTTTTAAAAGCTTTAAATAAATTTTTATCTGAAAACCAGTAACAAATAATTGGTTAATTTAACAATTTTAGCAAAACTTATGGGAAAATATGAAATTCCAATTTAAATTTAAGAAAAAGTTATAAAAATGTATTTTTTAATTAATATAGTAATGGATATTAAATTTAAATAAATTGCAACAAATTCCCTGATAAAAAAAATAAATATGAAAGATTTTTAAACAAAACATGACAAATTAAAAAAAAAAAACACTGCCAAAATGTAAACCTCAACACAACGGTATAGATTATTCATAATAATAAATAGACTTAACATAACCGTAATCTGCATGCACATAAAAGAAAGTTGCATAGATTTTTATCAATAATGGCAACACAACAACCCACATAAAACCGATTGTAAATATCGTATATTTATTAACACCCCACACATGCAAGATTTGCTTTTTTCCGATTAAAAAACTACAGTTAAGCAATCACTTCTACTTCTACACACAACCAATGTAAATGTAAATATCACATTTATTATTTATTTATCACTATAAATCATTAGGGAATTACATCCAGTAAGTAAGCAAGCAAAGCCTAATACCGTGATAATAATTGATAATAATCAACTAGAACAAACAGTACAGCCATTAACAAATTAACATCTTTAATAGATTTATTCAATTAAAAAATAATCAGCATTTTATGAACTCAATTTTTTATCTCTCCCCCAAATAAGAGGGTAAATTAAAAAAAAGATCACCGCCACTAATAGTGTAAAGCATGTGCAAGTATTAAATTATATCACTTGACTTGTTATACATAATAATTAACTAGTTACTTGTTTCGAATGTGCATGACAAGTTGAATATACTAATTCATCGTGGTGTTTACTTTACTCGGTAAGTTGGTAGACGCATAGACAGCTCGAAATTAGATTAGAGCACGTAATTAATTAATTAATTGACGCCCTTTTTATCGTGTCTAATCATAGAGAGAGTTGTTTGTAATGTAATTTAAATTTCCCACAAATTGTTTTTTCGTTTTTTTTATATATTTTTTTTGAGTTTCGTTGTTCTTGTTGCTCTTTCTACAGTTTTAAATTTTCAGTTCTTGTACATGTGTATTTTGTATACCGTATATAATGTGTAAAGGATATATAATTACTGAGAGAAGACTGGTTTTGGGGTGCATCGTGCATCGTGCATCCAACCAACCACCTACCCATATGCGTGTGTCGGCCACCTGTTAGTCATTTATGGCAAGATGTGCTCACGTGTATCGGATTTCATAAGAGCGACTTTTGTGAAATCCGAAATCCAGCCTCCCAAAGGACCAATAAAAAAATATATACTTTTATTTTAGCACACAAAAAAATTCTGAATTTACGAGTATATTTGACCTTTTTCACTCGAGATTTGTTATGATTTTTTCTCTTGTTTAGTTTCTGAAGAAAAAATACTAAGAAACAAGTGTTTTCTATTTGGTTTTCAATTAGGATTTTTCCAATAATTTATTTTACATTAGCTTAGTTTAAAAAACTACTAAGCTAATAAATTTATATTGGATGTCGTGAAATCGGAAATCCAACCTCCCAAAGGACCAATAAAAAAATATTTTTAACAAAAAAATATAGTCGGATTTTATATTTGACCTTTTTCACTTGAGATTTGTTATGTTTTTTTTTTCGTTACTGGAGAAAAAAATACTAAGGAGCAAGTGTTTTAACTTTTTATTTTGGATTTTTCCATCAATTTTTTTTAAATTTATTTCCAAATTAACTACAAGATGGAGTCAATGTTATTCTAGGGATTAAAATATATAAATATAAAATTATTTAAAATGCATTCATTAAAAGGATTTTGGATTTTTGTAAATTATGCCTCAAAAAAAAAACAATAAAAAATCGGAAAAAAATATACCCAGATTTTACATTTGAATTTTTTTCTTAAGATTTGTTAACTTAATTTAGTTTTTGGTTAAAATATTATACAAAACAAATTAGAAACAACTGTTTTCTATTAGTGTTTAATTTAAGCTTTCTTTTATTTGAAAAGAACTTTAAAGAAATATATTTTTTTTTAATTATTGCCTAAAACCTAGAGAATAAAATTATTAAGACAGTATTATTCGTAAGACCTATTTTGATGGATTCCCGAAGGACCAATAAAAATTATACTTTTTGCAAAAGAAAATTCAAATTTCACATGTTTTCCCTGATGTCAAGTTTTATTGAATTAACTGCTTAAAATTTGTAGTCAACATTATTAAAGCATATAGCGGTTTAAAATATAAAAATAATCAAAATGCAGTAATTGAATTTTAGGAATTTGTAGAATTTACCCTCAAAGAAACCATCACAAAAATGCAAAAAAAAAATATTCAGATTTTACGTTCGATCTTTTTCACTTAAGATTTGATACCTTATTTTACTGATTGAAAAAAAAAAACAAACAAACAAATTAGAAATATCGGTTCTCTATTAGTGTTTTATTAGTTTTTTTTTATTTGAAGTGAAATAAATAACTAAAAAAATAAAAATAAAAAATGGTGAGACAATTTACAGTTTATTATTTATTCATTGCCTAAAACTTTTAGATCAAACTTATTTTATCGGTAAAAATATTATAAAAAAATATTCAAAATACCTTAAAGGGATTTGAGTGTTATCCCCAAGAACCATTCTGGTGAAATTTAATCTCTCAAAAGAGCAATAAAACTAAGCAAAAAAATTTTTACTCGTTTTCACTTGATACTCGTTACGATTTTATTTTTTATATATATAAAAAAATTAAAAACAAACCAATGTATAAGAATATCATACAAATACAAAAATAAATGAAATTTATTTATTATTTAAGAAAACAAATTCGTTAGCTAAAATGACTTAGATGTCATCTTTAGAAGAATTTATTGCTTCAAAACCTGGAGTCAAATTTATTAAAGCATCTAGTAGCGGTTTGAAATATAAAAATATTCGAAATGCATTAAAGGGATTTTGGCAATGTTGTGCAGTGTGCACTTAAGTGCACTTCTGTCTGATTTATGACTTTAAAATGCTTCGACTTCGAGTTTCGACTCAAGTGATACATACATACACTGCACAGTTTAGTGTGGAAAAGGAGAGAAAACTTTCGAAGGTACATTCTATGACTATGGGGCTATAAAATAAACTAAAATGAATGCATTATGTGTTTATGTAAATTGTTTGCTTAAGGGCGCTTGGGCGGCTTTTACTTGGGGAGAAATTATTTGCTTAAAGATAGGCTGACATTTTTTTCTTCTTCAAAGATATTTTATCTAAATATAAAATAGTAACAATGCATTTTCATTTTACATTAAACGAAAGTAATTTAATTATTTTTTATTTTTATTATGTTAGTGAATTTTTAAAGTCAAGTTTCAAGAAAAAAATTGTTTTCTTTCTGAAAAATATTTAATTAATTAATATTTAATAATAATTTAATTAATAATAAAAGTAATTTTAAATCTGAGAATTCTAAATTAACTATAAAAAAAAATACTTTTTCATTTATTCTCAGATTTAAATAACTAGATTGCCATTTTTTTATAGAATTAATTTTATTAATATCGTTTGAAATAAATAAACAAAAATTATAAATAAATTACTACTGTTAATTCAGAAAAATTATGTCTTCAAAGATATAATTAATATCTACCAGATTTCGATTCCATTAAAAAATAGATTACTTTTTAATTCTTATCTCAAAAAATAATGTAAAAGTTAACATTTTAGAAAAATTATTATTTCTTTTCTATCAAAAACCTTCTTATGAACTATCTAAAAAAATAATTATACAAATAAAAATCATTTTTAGTATTTCACATTAATTTGCCAAAAACATTAAATTATGGTTCCTTAAATTTTAAAATTTCCCAAAAAATTCTGCAAAAATCCATCAAAACAGTAACTAATTTATCTAAAATAGCTGCACTTGCTTCCCCAGTAAGCAACCCTTAAAAAAGCACCCAATTAAGATGAAATTCATAATTCACCCGCAACAAGAGAACATATAAAAAAGGCTTTGGGGGTAAGTGGGGTAAGTAAACCCACCGTGGGAGATACGGGTCCTCAAACAAAATCCGTGTGTACCTTGAAGAACCATGAGAAAGAAGAAGACGATGAAGAAGCAGCAGCGGCATCAGCAGCAATCTTCATGTGGCTGTGTAAACCTACACTTTTATGCCATCATCATCTTCATCTTCTTCATCATCCCTATCTTCCACTTAGCAACAGCGCTTACCTGTCTCTTCGTTGCTCTCAATTTTTTCCTCAAGGGTACACACACCGCTTCACACACAGGTGCTTTGTACGGTACCGTTCCTTCGAGTCAAGGCAAAGCCCCCCCAAACCGAATGCAACGCAATGCATAACTTATTAGCTGAAAATCATTCACGAATTGCACAAGAAAGCAGCTGCACCCGTAAAACACCAACGCCGAATGCATGTGCATTCATTAGCCGGGGCATTAATTAGCCTACACAGAGAGGTACATGCTGCTCTAGCTGAGCGCAATACAATTTCAGCAGTTTACGATTCAGATCTTTGGTTAGTTACTTGGGTTACTTGGTTCTTGGTTCCGCCTGACCAAGCAATATCCAAGTGTACTTGCTCTTGCGGGCGAACAGAACCAAGAGATGCAGAGAACCAAAACGAAGAAGTCGCCGATGGCCTTGGAAAGGTTCCATTTGCACACTGAATTTTCCCCGCAATTGACAATATATAATATAATAATAAAATTGAACTCGCTGAGAGCAACAGCAATAGAAACCGATAAGAGCATTTTATCAACGAATCAATTGGATTCCACAAGTGGGCGAATGATAAGCTAGCAACGTTCTCTCTATTTCTGGAAACGCATAATGCCCCTTGTTCTGCGCTCTTCTGATTGCCTCTAAATTACACGATTACACGAATCAATCATCTTTATCAACATCAATAACAACAACACACTAAGAACCGATTGTTTGCGGGCACATTTCATAAAATTAACAACTTGTAAAAGGCACTTACCGTACGTTGAAAGCGACCAGCGATGAGCACAGGCCTTTCGGCACGAACTCACTATCGAAATAATAAATATACAGTAAAAAAAACAACGGCGTTCCCGAAAGCAAAATGTCCCTTAAAATTGCACACTTGTGGAAACGTGCACACCGCACTCTCTGCACCGTCGTCGACTGCTCTGCACAGAGTCCTAACCGCAATAATCGAGCACTCGACTTGCGGCAGAGAGAGACGCCAAAGATGGCTTAAGATAAGTCGACTGCGATCCATGAATGAAACTCATGGCGCATCGCGCACTTGAGTCACGTTGGAGGGGATAGGATTTCAATTTGCTGCAACTGAAAATAACTACAAAGCTTGCACGAAGACGCATTTTATGAATGAAATAGCGCCAATTTATAAGCTTTGAAATTCCGCTTCAGTTTACTTTTTAATAATCTATATTTGTTTATTTTCTTTTTCGATTGAGTTTTTTTTGCGTGGTAGCTGGTAACATTCACACTGCTGCCACTACTGCTTACTTTATGCAAACAGGGTACCTGATGAGTCGGCCGTTCTTGTAACACGATCGTTTGTAAACACTTGGTCAGTTGCAATGAAACAATTCCATTCATTAGCGAAATTAGTGTTATTTATTGTTGTTGTTGTTGTTGTTCATTAATGAGGTAATGTACGCCACAATTACAATATCAATGGAATGGAAACAAAAATAAATTCGGGGCCTGATATAACTTAACAGTTTACGTTTTAGAGAATTACGTATTGCTCGTACAGGAGTTGCCGCACTTTGTAGTAGTCGTCCGATATGCAGCCTTCCACTATCAAACGTCCGGATTCGATCTGAAAATTTGGTTTTTGTTAAATGTTTTAGGTCTTGTAACATTTTTTTTTTCTTTTAAAATTTTCATTTAATTGTTTTTTTTTATACAGGGTGGCCATTTTCTCAGCTAGCATAATTATGGCTGGTAATTTCTACAGTTTTATAGATAAAAGGTTGAATGAGCAAATTTTTTTAAACATTATTTTTCCTTAAAACTCAAGCAAACTAACTAAGAAAATTTTACAAAATTATTTTGGGTTAGTTATGTAGTTAAAATTATCTATTAGGATCAGTTTTTAATTTATTTCTATGTCAAATAGTTTTCATGGAATAAATTACCAAAAAAAATCAACGATTTTCAGATATTTTTTTAGTGATAATTCGGGAATCGGGTGACATATATGTATATAAAAAATTAAAGTTTCTACGGAGTGACTAGGAAAATAACTAGAACCACTTTTTTAAAAACAATTTTTACATTAAAACAAAAAAATAAACTTACCTTGCGAATAGCTATGGTGCCATTACAACACCACAAAACACCAGCGGAAAATTCAGAAGAAATATTCGATTTGGAAAGCACTTGTTTGAATTCGGACAACTTCACTTCGTTAATATAGACAGTTTCATGAGGAACAGGTTCCAGATAACTCTCCAGAGTGTAAATCTTAATATCCCCGTCAGCCACTAAAACAAACAAAACAAAACAAAAAATTTAAACAACTCGAAATCCTGCAAAAACAAATTGCTACCATCAACATTGTCGCTCTCGCTGTTCAAAGGCTTAGCATCCGGTAAGGTCTCTTTGAGCGATATTTGCGCGTCGACCCAAGCCAACTCGACATCTTTGCCTTTCTGGAAATTCAGGTGCGAAATGAGCGCGTCCGTCAAGCGCACTTGGTAGATGTGCGTCTCGCTGGTGGCGTCAACGACTTCGCCCCTCGAGGGCACAAACAGTTTGCCGTCGATGTGCTCCCTGGCGTAATTACACACGGCACCAGTGCTCTCCTCGTTGCCTCTCACCAGTACGAGTCTCCTGGGCCGCATCTGCGCCAGAATTTTCAAAATCGACTCGCCATCGGAACGTCCCTCGAAGTCGATATACTGCACCTGGGCATTCACTTGCACCGTGCGATTCAGCACGATGCATTTCGTTGGGATTTCGTAGATTTCCTGCACAAAGTCTTCCTCCTCTTTCTTGATCACGATGTTCTCTTTGTTGTCCTCCACTTCCATGACCGTTTCGGCCAGTTTGTAGTCTTCCAGTCGGATCACTTCGCCGTAGTCGTCGCTCTTGATTTTGTCCTCGCGAAACGGAAACATCGGATGCTGCTTTTTCGCCGCTTTGAAGAAGCCTCCTCCGTGGATTTTGCCCTCTTGCTTCACCACAATGTCGTGGCGGCCTTTCGAAATGACGCTCATTTCTATATCGTCATCCGAATCTGAATCTTCTCTGCAATTGTTATAATTTTTTAATTTTCATGTTTTAAATAAATTAAATGAAAATATATTATTAAAAAAAAAAAATGAAAACTTCAGTGAAGTATTTTATCTATGAGACGAATTGTTAACTTTTTCAAGATGATGGTATTTCCGGTTATACCGGAAGTCGTTATCAATTTATTTATTTTTATTTACATACATTTTTTTTTAATTTTAGTATTAAATTGCCCATAAAATAAAAATAATTTTGTTACCATTTTTGTCTTTATATCTTAATAACTTTTTGAGAAATTAATTTTTGGTCCTGTATAAAAATATTATTTTTAAATGTACCCAGTATTGCAATTCTTGTCCAATCATAGAGAAAAATGAAACTTTTTTTCGGCTCCCATTGTAATTTTTTGAAACGCTAGAATACTATCTTTTAATATATTTTTTTTAAACTTGAGCCATTTTAAAACGTTAAGTTTAATTTTCCATGTAATTCCCTATACTTGAACAAGAAGTACAATACCCTGTAGATTAAAAAAACTTACTCTGTTTGGCTTTCAAGTTGGAGACTTTCTTTTTGCTTTTTTTCAAACTCCTCCAGTTCGGGACCCTCAAGCTTGACGCGCTTTTTAACTTCAAGATCAATGGTCCGATTGCCTCCATTATCAACCAAATCCCTTGATAAAGTTCCAGGCGATGTTCTTAAAAAGAAAAAAAAAATTTAATCAGCAGTCTAAAATTAAAACAAAAATAAAATTTCAACAGTTTAAACTGAAATTAACAGTCCAAATTGAATTAAAATAAAAACCAACAGACTAAAGTTAAATAAAGAAAAAACATCACTCTAAAATAAAATAAAAATAGAAACCTTGTTGTGATAATAATACTGTTCTGTGGATTAGAGCACCATTGCAAAAAGAGTTCTCTTGAAAATCCGCAATCCATATCTGGAAAACTAGCTAAGACCACTTTGGGGTTTGGCACTCTGGACAATTCTTGCAGACTATGACAAAGTTGCAGATGTTTCAATTGAAATGGATTGTTCCTGGCTCCTTCAAAGTTTTTCATCAAAGTGCCACTCATCCATTCAATCTGCGACTTGGCAAATTCAACAACATTGTAACTAACATTACTTAACAAAGCCAAAGAGTAAGCAAACAGCCCAGACTCTTTGTTTCTCCAGAGTTGGTCAAGCATATGAGCCAATTCCAAAACTCTGCCAGCAGTATCAACTGCAATGAGCACGTTTCCGTTGTTTCTAAGAGTTTGCAAAATATTTGCTGCAAAAAAAATATTACTTTTGTTTTTAAATTTCTAATAAACATTTTTAAACCTACTCATTAACTTTTCATCTCGGGCCCTTCTTCTTGCTTGCTGATACGTCGCATTAAAGACATCAGTGATGAGCAACGAAGGCCTTTGCAGTTTTTCCAATTCGCAGCCGTTCAAATGCCGCTCTTTTTTGTGATTAAAGTCATTCGCATAGATTATATCCTCTTCACCCACTTTCATAATTTTCCAAATTGTGCCACCAATCATGTGACCGGCCGGTAAAGGAGTTACAGATATTCCATAGCCTTTACCTTTCAGCGAAACAGTTTGATTGTACTTAAGCTGAATGATTTTCTCAAAGGCCATATCTACATCATCCAAAGTAAACAACTGGAAGTCTTCTACGTTTGTATGCGACTGGTACAAATCATACATGAACATTTGGCCCATTTTATAAACGGGTATTGTAGCGTAAATGGGACAATTAAGTCCTAATTTCCCTACTAAATATGGAAGCGCCCCTAAATGATATTGATCCGGATGCGAAATTAAAACGGCATCTATTGTATTCACGTGTCTGCAAGTAAAATATTTGTGAAATCTGTTAAATGTTGCATTTTGTACTTACCTTTTTAATTCTTTTATTATTTCTTGGTCAAACCTTTCATCCCAGCCACAATCAAGAAGTATTCGAACTTCGTCAACTTGAAGCAGATAACAGGGTGGCGATTCGTCCATAGCGCCCGACAATGCTTGGAATTTAATAATTGAAGTCATTTTTGTGCTTAGTTTCTATAAAAAATTAATTAATTAATGTTTTAAGTTGCATTTGTACGTTTTTTGAAAATAAAGCAAATATTTTTGGTTATGTGAGGTCAATACTTTTATTGATTGGCTGCAGATGGCGAGACTAGCAGTTCAATTTCTTTGCTACTAAATTTTTCAGATTTTTTTTATAAAAAATGAGATATTTCCAAAAGTAATTATCCAATGTTTATAATTCTAGGATCAATAGATAGCTAATTACAGCCTCTTTAAAGTGAGATAAAAATTTAATGAATGTTTCGTTTAGTTTTTGTTTATTTGATACAAACAAACTGAAAAAGCTATTTTATTTTTATTTCAGCATTTTTTTTTTAATGAAAAAATGTAAACTATTCAGGTTTTCAGGAATAATTTGCAAAAGGTAGAATCGAATTATGAATCGATAGGTAAATAAAAAGTCTTAATTACAAAAATAAAAACAATTAAAAGTCAAAGTATTTATTTTTCAACACAAAAAACTAATAGAAAACTTTTAATCGCGAACATTAGCATCGGTGTTCTCTTGGATCCAGTCCAAATATTCACTGACGCGAGTGTAAGCAGCAGGCCAGCCCAATTCGCATCCAAGAGCGATTCCAAATGAGACAATACCAACCTTTAAATAATTAAAAACAAAAAATGAAAATTCAAATTAAAAAAATCCCATTAGAAAAATACCTGAGTATTTTCAAGAACCAAAGGACCGCCAGAGTCACCACTGCAAGTACTCTTTCCATGACCAATGGATCCTCCATTGCCAACAGAGTTGGTGCAGACGTGGGAATCGGTGATGATTCCGAAGTAGAAAGCGTTGCATCTGCCGTTGGGCAAAATGGGAACGGTGATGCCTCTGAGGACATCACTGATGGCCGTTGCTTCATCGGTATCCTTACCCCATCCAGTTACGGAAACGGTGGCGTCGTCGATGTTGTTGTTGCCAGATTTGCTGGGCAAACCAATGATTCTGATGTTTTCTAAAAAATTAAAATTAATAAATAAATAAAAAATTCTCATAATGAAAAGATGTCAGTTACCATTTGCAGTGACTGATTGCGGAAGCCTTACAATGGCAATATCGTTGCGCAAAGTGAATCGGGACCACCTTTCGTGCACTTTGAAGTCGGTGGATGTGAGGCGCACTTGCGTGGGCTCCTCGTCCTTGATCCTGTGGGCTCCCAGCACAACTTCCACGGATTCGGCTCTGAAAATTAACCATTTCATGTAATTATTGATTTAAAATTGTAATAAGTGAAAAATGAAATGTAATAAGTGAAAAATGAAATGTAATTAGTGAAAAATGAAATGTAATAAGTAAAGTTAAGTAATTATTGATTTGATTAATTGTAAAGCATACGGTTCGATGCAATGGGCAGCTGTTAAAACGTAGTTGTTGGAAATCAAAGATCCTCCGCAGAAAGCAGTCCTGTCTTGTCCTCTCATTTTGATCAGGAGACCAACCTAAAATTATTTAAAAATTAAATTTTTTATTATTTTTTTTTTTGTTTTGGTGCAATTTGAAAGGACTTACTTGATGAGGAGCCGAATGGGGCACAACTTCCTCGCCATTTACAATCCTGCCTTCGAATTTGGGCAAGTTGAATGGCAACTTCTTGTGGAGTTCCATACGGGTGACTTCATTCCAATTAGTGGCTTGAGCCACAGCCACGGCAACGAAAAGGACCAAAAGAGACTTCATCGTGCAAATAATGCGCCCTTCACCATTGTTCACATTTTATACTCAATTCGATCTAATCTCTAAGCGCTTTATCAAATTGTGAAACTTGCAATAATACCTGATATTTCAAAAACATGAAAAAAAAAAGCAATCTGAAAACAAAAACGTGCCACAAAATTGCATTTGAATTTCAGCGATTTATTTGAAGGACCCCTTTTACAGATTACTTTTAATTGATCAATTAATTTCAATTTCTCTATCGTGTTTATCTTTAAATACACTACTTCATAATGTAAAACACGTTTTTTTTTTTCAAAAGCCTTTGTTACCTAAATGGCCAATTAATTATTTTATCAATTCAAATCAATTTAAAAGTATCTTACGGGTCAATTGTCGTTGTTTTCGCGATGCTTAGCAATAAGACTGTTGACGGCCATTTGAAGGGCTCCTTCTCTGGTAGTATTGCCTCCGATAAATCCGGTGGCATGGCAGAATATACATCCAGGAATACCGGAAACTTTCGACATTTCGTCATCCCGAAGTCCGCGCCAATCTTGATGAAGGAAAACTCTATCGAATCATAGATTAGGAAATCGTGTAGTCATTAATAGTAATAAATAATGCAAAGTAATTAATTAGTTGTGCAATTAGATGTACCTGCATACAAAACTGTCCGGTTCGATGGGAACACTTTGTACTCTCCACGATCCATTCGAGTCCTTGAACAAGACGAATTTTATGTCGCCTTCCATAGCCAATTCGGACTCCAGTTGGAACAAATGGTTCTTCCATGGACAGAAATCTTTCAGTTCGATAATGGCACCGGAATCATGGGTCAATAGACGTGTTTTCACCGCTCTTTTTACTATCTCCTTTGCTGGCCACCAAACAGTTGCAGCCTTAAAATTAATTTAGGTATTTTAAATTTGTTTAATGAAAAAAAAAGGAATTAAATGTATTATATAAAAAATATAAATGTTAAAAAAGGAAATATTAGTTTTAAAAATGTAGAATTGAATTACTTACATTGATAATCTTATCAACAAATTCCTGACCAGCCAAATCAACAGCTTTTTGAAACAATTTATCAATATCTTGACTTGGAGAGTTCCAATTTGGATTCAAATTAGCAACTCGAGCACTCAAATGTGTTCCTATTCTATACCGGGGCGTTCCCGTAGGACACATTACTTCCCCATTATCAACAGCATCTATTTCTTCAATAAAATTATCATAGACTGATTGGAACACTGCTTGCAGACAATCAGTATTGACATCAAGATTTTTCTTCATTAATATCTGATTAATTACTTGCATACCATAATGAGCATACACCAAGCCAGCAGAACTCAGCCTTAAAAATACATTAAATTATTATTTTATAATTTCCATACAAAATAATTAGTTTTAAAACTTACTTAATGTGTTTGTTTTTAATAAAAGGTAAAATAGAAGACAAAGTATGGTTAAAATCTCTTTGGTGGTGATCAAATCTGTTAATTTTGGGATCATAAACTCCTCCAACATCCACAACAACATCACAAGTTTCTAAAATCTATAAAAAAAACAAATCAAATAAAAATCAAGATTTCTTAATGATTTTTGAAAATCTGCAAATTACCTTTGGATCCCTTGTTCTTTTAATTTCAGCATCTGTATAATCAGGTAATTGGCACAGCATAAATACTGCGAGAGCTTCGTCACAATGAAAAGTTCCATTGTGCGTGCCGATGCTTTTCAAAGTTCTGGGAATCTTTGGGTCGCTGCTCATGGCTGAAAAACTGTGAAACAGACTTATCGAAAGACTATTCCCAAGGGAAATATTCACCCTTTCCACACTGATACGCCAAACTTAAAAGTCCTATCAATTAAACAGCCGCTGGTGCTTGAAATAAGGGCCATCAAAAAACCCGGGAGTTTTTTTCTTGCACTTTGGCAGATTCTAACCTCAGATTTGATGGAAATTTCAAAAGGACGAAAAGGATAATGCGAAACGATAACGGACGCCATGTTGTTTTTTGTAATGGCGGGTGTTACAATTTCAAATTCAAAACATTTTCTGTAATTACTTTATTATTGCCGTACTTTTGTAATTTATCGGAATTATACATTACAATTTAATTAATTGATATTGAAAAATAGAAATGATTTATTACGTTTAATTAAGCAATTGCTGTTGTTTCTGGAAAAACCCAATAAAAAAACAAAACTCACAGAAGACTTGAAAACTAATTGAATTTTTTTCAGCAAAATTACACATGAAACTGGTAAAATGAAGCCTGAAGCTTGCTTTCCATACAATAGGCCATAACTGGCAGCAATAAAGATACCGAAAGCGGAACTGACAGGATGCGTAAATTGGCAAAAATGATAACAAAGTAAAATATTTTTAAAAAGGATTAAAAAACAACATGAAAAAACAAGAACATATTAATGTGGATCTTGGGTTTCCCAAGGCGGACGACACATGCACACATACACACACATAGCGAGACCAACAAGCGACGTATATCGAACTGGACTTAAGATTAATATTCCTACTTAAGTCAGTCTCGTTCGAAATAGATTAACAGCGAGTTTATATTATGGTCGAAAGTTAATTGGTGGTACGCAATTAATAAGCTATTTGTTAATCGAGAGTCGCACTTGTTTGTGTGTTTGGTCAACAAAATGATCGCTTCAAACGGAAGACTTGTACTCGTGGGTCTCGTATTAATTTCGCTGCAAATTTCATGTAAGTAGTGCCAACGATGTGTTTTGATATAGTAAATACTAGCAATTTGGGGCCAATTGTTGGTCCTTGAAACCGTTTTGAAAAATCACCTCCAACATTGGCTATATCGGGTCGCTACTGGCTGTAGAAGAGTTAAAGGTCATTGCCAAAATCGCTTCGAGTTGTAATCATTTTCCATGTATTGTGAATTATTTATATATTATGCAGAAGTTGTTCGCCAAACAAGTCCACGGCGAATTTTTGCAGCTGAAGCGTTACTAAATCCGCTTCACAAGCAACTTGTTAATTAATGCCAAATACTTATTATTAGTAATTAAATGATTCCTAATACTTATTACAAGTTGCGTGTCTGCATTTCAATAACTTGTGATTTCCACAAAAGCGGAATGTTGACTTTTTTTCCTTTTTTTTTGAAGACTAATTATTGTTTGTCCAGGCGGTTTTGCGTGTAGAACTGCAAGGAACGAGCCCGGGCAATGCATTCCCATAAGAAGTTGTCAGCCGTTCATAGATTTGCTCCAGCAGAGACCGATAGATCCCGTCGATGCGGAGTACTTGAGGAAATCCCAGTGCGGCTTTTCGGGAAACACGCCCAAAGTGTGTTGTCCTACGTCGGGAGGTCAAACCACTTCGTCGTCGATTATAACAACGGAAAAACCTTCAAGAAATAAAGGTAATTAAAAATTATCCTGTTTTATTTACTTACTTTTAATGCGGTTTAAGTTTTTTTTTTTTTACAATTTGTTATATTTGCAAATTGAAATGCAAATTGAAATTGCAATAATGAAATATGAAAACTTGTTTCAGCTGAAATTACCAGTAATCTTTTGCCGTCAAATGATATTTGCGGTGCGGACACCACCAACAAAATTGTCGGCGGAGAAATCACCGAACTTGATGAGTTCCCTTGGATGGCTCTCATTGAATACCAAAAACGTATGAATACACTTTTATTTTGTATATTTTTTAATTTTTTTTTCTAAATTGTTATTATTTTATATTATTGTTGTTGTTGTTGTTTGTAGCAAACGGTCGCGGATTTTACTGTGGAGGTGTTTTAATTAGCAAGCGATATGTTTTGACTGCCGCTCATTGTCTCAAAGGAAAGGATTTGCCTAGATCTTGGAAAATGTAAGTTTTTATTCATTACCTCTATTCGTATTTTGTGACAAAAAACTTTTTACTAATGGCAACTTAAACTACATTTGTTAATTTAAATTTTAATTACTGAAAAAATTTATATTGAAAAAAATTTGACTTTTGTTTTGAGTCTTTTTTTAATGATTTGAATTAGTGACTTTAGTTTTGATCATTTTTATTTTTATGATTTTTAGAGTAAGTGTGAGATTAGGGGAGTATAATACCGAGACTGATACAGATTGTGTCGACACTGGATCAGGAGACCAAGATTGCGCTCCTCCGCCAATGGATATAAGAGTTGAAGAACTGATACCACATGAAAATTACAATCCTTTGGATACAAATCAATACAATGACTTGGCTTTGTTAAGATTAGCAAGGGATGTTCCTCGTTTCAATGGTAAGTTCTTTTATTTCAGTTAATTTTGCTCAAAAATATGAAAGGACTGTCTTTTTAATTTCTTTATAAACTATGGAATTTTTTTTTACAAAATTACGAAATTTTTCGTAGAAACTTTTGATGGCTTTGATTGCGGTTTTAACTTTATTATAGATGTAAAATATAATAAAATTGTTCAATTAGGTCATTTTTCTTAACTTTTCTCCAGAGTTGAAATATAAGGGTTTTTTAAATGGTCAAAAATAGATAGGATTTTACTCCAAACATAAAACCGTTAACAAAAATGAGATTTGTCTCTTGGTTCCCGAATAATCCCATAAAAACTGAAAATCGTGGATTTCATTGATAATAATTTATTCTAAGAAACCTATTAAACTTAATTTGATTTGAATTTTTGAATAAATAATTACAAATAAAACTTATTACAATAATCAAAGAATAATTTTTATCTCAAAAATCAAGAAAGCCATAGATTTTTTTGAAAATTATTTAAATTGTATTTAAAAATATCTATTTGGAACAATTATTAGTTTATTTCAATACCAAATAGTTTCCTTGGCAAAAAAAATCGACAAATTTCAGTTTTTTCGGGATAATTCGGGAACCAGGAGACAAATTCGATTTTTGTAAAGGGATATAAATTGAGCTTAAAATTCTACCCAATTTTGAGGGAAATCTCGATCTTTGGAATAGTAGAAGTTGTATAATGATTAGAATAGAATATAAATCAATCTTCATTTATTTATTAAGTTATTAATTAAATTACAATTAGTAAAAACAACAAAGTTAAAAACGAAAACACACTTGCAGATTTCGTAAAACCGATTTGTTTGCCGAAATCAGTTCAGGATTTGAATACAGACTACGCCGGAAGCAACTTATTTGTGGCCGGATGGGGCAAAACCGAAAACCGATCCGACAGCAACGTAAAGTTGAAACTTCAAGTACAATATTTCCCAAAATTACCGCATCACAATAAATTTATTAATTGCAAAAATTTCAGGTGCCTGTTAAAAGTAATTCCGACTGCAGTTCAGTATACAAAAACGCCAGAGTGACTTTGGGCAACGGCCAATTGTGCGCCGGCGGCGAAAGAGGAAAGGATTCCTGCCGAGGAGACAGCGGCGGTCCTCTGATGGGACAAAACCAGAGTCCCGATGGAACGCCATACTGGGTCGTTGCTGGGATTGTCTCTTTTGGTCCTTCTCCATGCGGCATGCAGGGATGGCCCGGAGTCTACACCAGGGTGACCGAATACGTGGACTGGATAGTTTCCAATTTAAGATCTTAATTAGTTTTTAATTCTTTTTAACTCACATCGGGACTATAGAGATAATAAACAAGCGATGTAATAAAAAAATCATTACCAGGACACTAATTAAGTGCCATTTCAGTAAAAATGCTCACAATAAATAAGCGCATATTAAAAGGACATTAAGCAGAGGTCCTTTTAGTGTTTATGCTGAAAAAAGTCGGTCGTCCAGCAAGCCGAAATTCGTAACTTGTAAAATGATCGGTAAAGTGTGCTTTCTTTCGGTCGCTTTTCTTTTTCTCTGCATTAGGGGACAAATGGTTGTGAAAATGGGTTCAAATAAAGTAAGAAAAATATTAAATTTATGAAGAAATTACAATTAATTAAAGATTTTGTTTTTCAAAAAGGCTTTCGTATTCAACAAATTCATGGCTGATTGTCCAAATGTTGATATTCCTACTTATTACCGAAACATCACCATTAAGAAACAAAGTGGTTTTAACAAGTACATGATCAATTATGACTTCCACATCGAGAGGGATGTAAATTTAAAAACTGTAACGCTTTTGTTGTCAATTCAAATTTTCACATGTTTTAATTAATTGTCTTTGCTGTAGTTATTTTTCAGATTTCAAAAGTGTCCGAGCGCTGAAGCTTTGGATCGTTGCCAAACTTTACCGGTTTTTAAGACTTCAAATTTGTGTCCCATGATGAGATCAGAACACGACCCTTGGTCTCCCCTTTTAACATGCACAACTCCAAAGTTTCCATGTCCTTACGTAAAGGTCTTTTATCTTTTTAGTTTATTTTTAGTTTTAGTTTTTCCTAATTTTATTTAAGACTGATTGAAAAATAAAAATAAATCAATCGATATAATCATTTTTAGGGGATTTACAAAGGACGCAACTGCTCGATTGACATGGAGGCGTTTAAATTCTTCCCACTGAATTCTGGTTTTTGGAAATTGCAAGCTGATATATCGGATGTCGAAGACAAAATTATTTTTTGCATCATAAACGAAGGAACTGTTGCTAGACAATAAGCGAATTACTTGTTTTCGTTAATTTAATTATCGCTATAATCAGTGTAATCGATAAAGATGAAATTTTATGTTCATTTTGCCATTTTTTAATATTGATTTGGTTTTCTTTTTTTTTCAAAGGAAAACACAATTTTAAGGAAAATTTTGACATCCGCAGTTTTATGACTGAAAGTTCATCTTTCATAAAAAATATTTTTTTATAATTAATCTTGATGTGTTTTTCTTCCACCTGGAGGTTTTTTGCTATGGGAAAATTATAAAAGGTAAAAATTTAATTTTGTCACCAATCCCAGTATAAACTATAAATTCCTGATCCTCTAAAATGGTCTCCACTTGTGGTCACTTCCGGTTATACTCGAAGTAGAGATCAACTTTTTTTTATTTATTTTTTAAAGAAATATTATATTTTTTTTTTATTTAAAGTTTTATTTTTTGAGAATTCTTCATAAACACTTAGAACCATTTATTTTTATACAATAATTTTTTAACAATCTGCAAGCTCACATATCTCACTAATAATTATTTAAAAAAATTGTTTAATTATTGTTAAAAATGCGATAGATATACGATATTTTTCTTAAGACACCAAGTGGAGATTATCTAGAGAAATGGACTTAATAGAAAAATCTTCTCTTACAAAATCCTATATATTTTCAAAAAAATAATCCAAATATGAAAAAAAAAAATTGAATGATCCATTTAAAAACATAAATTTGACCCCTACTTCCGTAATTACCGGAAATTACCACTGGTGGAGACCATTTTAGAGGATTTTAGGATTAAGTAAAATGGGATTGATGACAAATTTCTTATCTGTTACCGATTTCCAATAAAAAATGCCCCCAGGTGGAACAAAAAACCTGTATTCAAATTAGGAAAAAAGCCATCCGGTATAAAAAAAAAGAAAAGAAAAAGAAAATGGAAACAGTTATGCAATTATTAATTTACTTTTCCTTGAAAAATAACAACTTCTCAGCAATCAAAGGCTTCACTATCCGGTACTGCAAAACTATGCATAAACAATGACTATTCATAAAAGCAACAATTATAATATTTATCTAAAGACGTTGAGTGTACATTATCACTGAATATACTTACTCAACAATATTTGACTAAAATGAATAACCGGTAAAGATAAAAAAACGTAATTCAAGGAAGATGATCCAAAATCCATTTAGCATAGCAATTAACAACAGTGTAAATAGCAGGGGTGCTATATTTCCCACAAAATTCAGGTCCGTAGGAAACAATGCCGATGATATGATACCTAGGTCCGTGATCAGTCATGTCCGGTGCAAAAAATGGCCCTCCGGAGTCGCCACCGCAAGAGTCCTCTCCGATGATTCCGCCAGCGCAGAGCTGCCGGTCTTCCCTTATGTTATATATTGGGAACTCTTTTCGGCATTTACCGAAATCCATGATGGGAATCTCAAGTTTTTGCAGGATGGTACTCTGTTTTTGTAGCTTCACATCAGTTACACCCCATCCGGCCACTAAACCTCTCTGGAAATTTCTGTAGTCGCTTCCGAAGAGACAAATGGGAGTAATCCAATCTACGGAATTAAACAATTAATTAAAAATAAATTATTTAATAAATAATCAAATAAATAAAACAGTTACCGGTAAATTTAACAGATTCCTTTAAAATTACCAAGGCTATATCATTTTTGAAACTTTCAAAATTTTCATGGGTAATTATGCGTTTAATGGCAATTTCTTTGGTCGGATGAGCACAAACTCCTTGCGAGCAATCTATATGGGATTCCGTATTGTACTCTCCCAATCTGACAATAGTCCTACGGGAGGAAGCATATGAAAAATTTTGCACTTCCCTTTCAGAAACGAAGCATTTACGCTACTTGTGGTTGGAAAGTATATGTCGGAAAACAAAATGATTTTTCCGATCCTGCGAAACAATGGGCAGCAGTTAGGACAGCATTTTCGGTTATTAGGGATCCGCCGCAGAGGTACGTCGGCTTGAAAAGCCTATTGTAAGCGGCGCAATTCTTAAGGGTGTATCCAATGCTGGCCATGAAAGTAAACTCTCCAAGTTGGGCAGCCTTTCCACCGATTATTCGGTCGGAGAAACTTTCGCCGCAACTATCCCATGGTAATTTTTTGTAATTTGCATGTCGTTCTATTCCCCTTAAATCACAATCTAAAATTATAATTAAAAAAAAGTTTAATTAATAATTCAGCAGCTTTTAAAGCTTTTATAATTTTACTTGAAGCAAAACTGAAAGAAATTAATTGCACCAGACCGATAAAGAAGAACCGATGCATTTTTGCTTGCGTGTTCTTTCAAAACTAATTCGGTTTCCTTCGATGATTTATATTTATACATCATATTTTTATATTTTAAACAGGCGGAAAACTGATTTCGTCTTAAACAATGGCTTCATTGTTTAATTTCAATAATTCATTTTGATTGTGCTGGGAAAAACCGATTAAAAAGTCTTAATTCGGAATGATTTTACACTTTGCAGCGAAATTAAAATCAATAAATAGATTATCAGTGAGAAAATATTTTTTATTTATTAGTTAAAAAGAATGTAACGATTATATTATTATAAAAACACATTTTGAATGATGATTGTAATTCAACATAACACAGTAACAATAGACTAAATTTAGACAAAAAAAAAAAAAAAACGAAAACCGTAACACAGACTCCGAGCCAGCAGTTCATTCAAATAACAAGTTTAACTGCAAAAATACTAATTAAAGAAGTATTCTACAACGTTCCAAATAATACTTCTTTCAGAAGGGTGGCTGCGGCATAGGAACTTCTTCTTTGGCTTTCTTAGCTTTTCTCAGTCTTTGTTTAGCGTCTTGTAACGGATCCACTTTTAATTCGACATTGCCGAGTTCATGCTTTGCAGCGAAACCGCTTTGAACAGCTGCTTCTTCGTGCAAAAGTTCCGTATTGCTATAAAGGGGGCATCTGAAACATTTAAAATTATTAATTAAAAATACAAAAAAAAAATTGTCTTCATAATTCTCATTAATTACACCGGTCAACAATGATTATGCCACACAAACTCCAATGGATAATTCCTACCCATTGTTAATTAAAACAATCTTGTTATGATTAACTACCCTCTTTACGAAAATGCAATTAGATTGTTTCAATCAGCCTTAGTTTTCTTGTGACAAGCTTTCTTTCTTTCAATTCAGATGAATTATTCTGTATATTAAGTATTAATTATAAGTATAGATTTGTTTTTGCAGCAGTTTAAAACTAATTATTATTATTATATCATTAATCAATTAATAATGTATATAACAAAATTTTAACTATTTAATTAATTTGTAATAATTTCACTATTAGTTTTAACGGGTAGGAAGCGGGGTGCAAGTCTAGCCGTCAAATACGTTACGTCCTAACGTTAGACTCGCCAGCACTCGGTCTCGACTTTACGCGACGCGCTCTGCTTATAGACCGGTCGCGCGCCTCGCTAACGTTACGTCGTCGATGGTAGCACCATTATTTACATCCCTTAATCAAATAGCCGTTATATAATTAAAAATATAAAAATATTAAAAATAATTACAACAAATCAGAGATTTAATAAAATATAAAAATCAGCCAGGCAATGCTTTAAAAATGAATTTTGTATCTCATTTTCTTTATATTTGAAAAAAAAAATCTTTGAAAAAATTCGGAACCGATTATTTTTATTGACGACACCCTATAGTATAATAAAATTACTAAAAATTTCATGTGACATAAAAAAGTTAAAATTTTGTTGACCACTGTTATTAAATATTTGAATAATTTTTGCATTAATTTGCAAGTAAACCATAATCACTTACTTGTCTTTATTGTATGATCCCTGACCGTAAAAATGATTGTAGTCCTTCACCGGTTGCTTACACAAGTAGCAAATGATGGCTCCGCAAGTGCAGGTCATTTTGTTGCAGCCGTCCGATTTGATGAACTTTATCTTGCACTTCCAGCACTCTCGCACCATGGCCTCAGTCATTTTGTTCTCGATATAAGTCCTCCGCTGCACGTCCAAATCTTTCTCCACCTCGTCGCAGCGCAAGGGCACGTGTGCCGGTTCCTTGCACAAACGGCACGTTTCCTTCATGCACTCCGGATTCAAGCATTTGAAGATGCGGTCCCCGGCGGGCGGTATAGTGGCGAATTGGCAAACGGGACAAAACTCCAAACCGTCGATATCGGCAGCCTTCACTTCTTCCAGTTGTTTCCGTTGCGCTATGCTCGAAAAGAGTTTCGGCGAGAGGACGCTCTGCAGGATCGTCATGTTGAAGGAGGCGCCGCAATTCATCAGGCAGGGAAACTCGATTTTGTTTTCGGCAAAAGCGATTTCGACGCCTTTGTTCACGCAATCCTTACAGAAGACGCATCCGCCGGAACATTTGACGGTCTCGTAGAGGACGACTTGCTCGTCGAAGCAGCAGGAGCAAGTGGCGATTTCGTTGTCGGCGATAGCCTGGCGTCTTCTCTCCAATTTCGATTCCTCCTTTTTTCTCAGAGTTTCATAAATTAGCCTTTGGTGGATGTAAAATGCAAACTATAAGAAGATATATTAATTATTAGATAACTCCTGGCATTTACTATAATTTCAGTTAGCAAACTGAAACTTGTTATGAGTTAATTTATTCTGTACTATTTTCATTTTTGTTTTTGTTTCAATTCTTGAAAAATAGATTACTAAATGGAAAATAAAAAAGTTGTCTTTGATACCAAATTAATAAGAACAATTTTTTTTTAGAAAAAATTAAACTTTAGGTTTAGGCATGGGACTTGTTTATAACTTTAATATTATTTTCTGTCTTCTATCGATGAGCAAAATAAAAAAAAGTACCATTTGATTTGAAAAAATAAAAATTTTCGCTATTTATAAATTCTTATTTTAAACTGATTTCGTGAATGTAATAATTTTCGGTTGCACTGTTGCACTACAATCTGGGCAATAATTATTAATATTGGTTTATTGTGTTGAAAGTTACGACGTTAGAAAGATGTAACAAAATTTTTCAATTTTGAAAACTAAAAATTAATTTCCTGAAAAGTTATTTAGATATGAAAATCAAAATAGCACAAAAATTAATTTTACTTTGAAACTTAATTAAAAATTAAAATAAAAAATATAGAGAGCATCTAAAGATATTGAAATTGATAACAATTTCCGGTATACAATCGGAATTGCCACTCACCATCATGAAAAAAGTTACCCTCAACTAGTCTCATGCAAAAATATTTCAACATAGTTCAATTAAAATAATATTATTAAAATATTGAATATTTCAATTAAAATTTCAAATACTTACCAATTGCAAGAGAGGGATATTTGTGCAACCAGTAACATCGGGATTCTTCTTTCTGGCATAAGAGATTCTATCAACGGCCTTCGGATTTTCAAGCTCCTTCATAACGGCGAAGAACCTTTTTTGTCTACTCATTATCTTCCGAATACACGCCAACGAAACCAAATCGAAATAACCCCTCAGAAAAGTAAAGACGTGATAATGGCTTGAGCGTTCCATCACGTCGATATCGAACATAGGATCTTGGAAGTACTCTTTCGGATTCGGTATCAACTCCAAGAACTGATTGACATCGAATTGCGTCGTGTACTGGAGAATTTGCGAGTTCAACTGTTGTTTCTTCAAGGTGTCCTGCAATTTCGGGTAATGGGCCCCCTCCAGATGTGAATTGACGAATGCTTCAAGTTCTTGAACATTGTGGCAAAGGAGCAACTGATCGGATAGATACTGCGGGTCTGCATCGGGAAATAGCCCTTTCAATTCCTCCAAGTGTTCGTCGAAATTTATTTCCACGTTCTGCGGATCGGGAAGCTGAGGTTTCAGCTCACTTTTCGGATAGTCTACCGTTAAAAGGAAATCCGTTATTTCCTCGAATAAGTGAAGACTGTACGACCGATTATTCATCAAATCCAACAAATACGCTTTGGAAATGTCGGGGAAGATACTGATCAGGTTTCTCATCAATTTCTTGCTCTCCTTCTTCAAGGAGGATATTTTGGCTTCAACATTATTTTTGCTACCATTGTTAATCTCCACTACATCTTCGTGTTTTGGTTCATTACTAACTGCTACTGTGTCTTCCTTTTTTGGAGTATTAACAATTTCCACTATGTCTTCATTTTTGGATTCATTGATTATTTCCACCACATCATCCGGTTTTTGTTCATTAGGAATTTCCACTATATCATCCTGTTTTTCTGGCCCACACAGTTCTTGATGTTTCTGGTTTAAAGCATTTTCAAGTGGAACCAATGGAGGTAATTGAATTGGTTGATGGATTTGATTTTGATGAGCATAAGAGGTACTGGGTTGATCCAAAGGAAACCATTTTAAAAAATTTTGTAGTTTTTCTTCCATATTAATATCCACCACATCATCTGGTTTTTGTTCATTAGGAATTTCCACTACATCATCCAGTTTATCTGGCCCATGCAGATCTTGATGTTTCTGGATTAAAACCTCTTCTTCAAGTGGAACCAATGGAGATAATTCAAACAATTGATGAATATGATTTTGATGAGCATAAGAGGTACTGGGTTCATCAGAACAAATAAAATTATCATTAAAACGTTGTAGTTTTTCTTCCTTAACACATGAAGAGGGCAGAGGCGATGGTGACCTAACAAAACAATATTTTTTAATGTCTGTTTAATTTAGTTAAATTATGAAATCACCTTTTCCGGTTCCTATTTTCTGATGTCTCTGGTAACAAATCACTCACAGCAAATTCGGAAAATTTGGTTTCGACACCGAAATAAAGGAGCATAGTAACATACAGTTTGTCTAAATGTGATGGCATTTTCCACAAACATTGTTCCAAGTCAACTCGATTACCATTTTCATAGGACAGCAGAGTAAACAATTGTGAAAAATGATGTTTAATGTTTCCAATTTCAATACTGTTGCGTTCATTAATTAGATTCTTTATAATACACTGAACGTTTTCCAAGCTAATACCGCAATTTTTCACTTCATTGGATATGCTGAGAGGAGAAATTGTGGGAAACAAATGGGCCAAATGGAATGCTATTTTTTCATCCATTGCGTTTACTGTTTTCACTATTTGTTTATACTGAATTAGGGCACAATGTTTTACATAATATGGTAGATAGTAATAACTTGCAGTACAAGAAAATTACAGTTTAAATTTGCGAATTGAAACTTACTACGATTCCCCGAGAGAAGACACAAACTGAAAAGTGGTTTTGAGGTTAGAATGTCTAGGTTGCCTCATTCGGCACCACTCGACACCAGTTTGACATCCTTCGTATATGTCCGGCATGTCTATCAGCAACCGTTCGGTCAAATCACGTCAAATTCAAACGGCCAACCGTCGACCATTACCAGTTTTGCTTTATTCGTTTTGCACGTGCCGCCCGGTTTGTTAAAAATGGCTGAATCAATTTATTCTTTTCGTTCTCCACAATTTGTGGAGTTCGTCAATGGTGATAATGACGAAGTGGACCAAAAGTACTTTGGTAAGTACACAATTTTGATTCCAAAGAGGTTCATTTTTCACCATGAACCGAACCTTAAAACCCCAATTTTCACAATGCAATTCTTTCATTGTTTCAGAATTCGATCATGAAAACAACGATTGCATTAAAAAAATGGAACAACTCAAGGTGCTTGAAGAACCGGTGCCTGTGGAAACGACAAAATTAAGAAAACAAAAGAGTCTCACTGACTTAAAACCAGTCAATGTAAATAATAAACCTGATTTTTTTTGTTTTTGTTTTTAATGTTTGTTTTTAGAAAATCCCCCTGAAGAAGTGTGCATCTAATGATAAGTTATTTAAAAATGTTAAAACGACAGTTGCTTGTTCTCCAAAGCTTCTAACAAAAAATAGACATAGACAAGGCACATACCTGGGTGCCATTGAAAAGGAAATCAATGAATTGAAAGAAATAAAGAGGTAGTTTTTTGTCTTTTATTAACATTAAACTATTCATTTTAATGATTTTGTTTAATTCTTTTAGTTACAAGTTTAAAGCACAGCCAATTGCCACAAGCAGAGGACCAGTCAAGGCAGTGCATCCTGAAGGAACTGTCAAAGTTTGTCATAAAGTCACAAAAGTGCAACCTTTCAGTTTCGAAATGCGCGATAAATATCAACAGGCTAAAAAAGAGCAAAAGATTCAGGAAGCTCTTCAAAAGGAGAAGCAAGGGCGACAATTCCATGCGAATCCTCTGCCGAAGAGTGTTTTTAAACCGCCACCAATTAAAACAATCACCGAAAAGGTCGGTGGATTTTTATTGTTTGATATGTTTGGTTTTTATAAATTTAATTGAAATTTACAGAAACCGATCAGTGTGAAACCATTTAATTTATCAGCGGAACATCGAGTGGAAGCTCGTGAAAAGTTTCGCCTGGAGCAGCTGGAGAAATTGCAGAGACAGGAAGAATTAAAAAGAACCGCGGAGAAGAGACGTTTCGAAGAGGAAAAGGCTCGCTTGAGGAAAATGACCGAATTCAAAAGCAATCCCATTCGCCACTACAATGGCACTTTGCCGAAGAAACAAACAATACCTTTGACTGAACCGAAAACACCCAGATTCGAATCCAAGAAAAATAAGGAAAACAAACCTAAAGTTTAGAACCTTTATTTACTTTTTTACTTTTATAATTTTACAAACAAATTACTCGATTATAGCTTTTTAAGTGTTATTTTTATATTTTTCAAAAGAACACGAACAAATGGGTAAAATAAAAGATATGTTTTAATTTTATCTTTAGCTGATTTATTATGTCTGAAGCTCTTATTAGTTGATTTAATGTTAAAAAGTAACAATGTTAAAATAAAAAAAAGGATTTTCGTCTGTAGGGACAACTTTTCACGCAGAAAATAGTTTTCCTCACTAACAGGGAAATCCTACAGCTTTAAAAATAGTTTCTAATTGAGAATATTGATCTTTCGGGAGTAAAATCAGTTAAAAACTCATAAAAAATATTTGATCCTGCAGAAATGAAAATTAAGGACGAGTACACTTGGTTGCCTATAAAACCACCCTTCGGGAAATTTAAAAATCAGGACACCTCCTAATCCTAACCTACAAAAAGAAAAGTGAACGCGGTGATATACTGTTGTGGAAAAATGAATTAAAAATTATCCTCGCAAAAGTTTTCTTCGCGTGTAATGAAAACAGCAGAAACCACAGTTTTCCAACGCTCGTCTTCGTTCCGCACGCACCTGTTGTCGCACGGTAAGCTAGCGTCCAGCTGGCCTCAAAATTCTAGTCGCGTAGCAAGTGCAGGGGCAGGAGAAGAGACTCGCGTTCAACATCAGAAGCAGCGGAGAAAAGTGAGACAGTTACGGTAAGACTGCGTGTGTGTAAAGTGCTGTTTTCCAGTGTCCTACATCGGAATTTCCTGAAAACAAAACAGTTACGCGTTGGAAACGATGCAGTGCATGGAGACATGAGTAACAGGAAATCCAGGGATCGATAATTTTCACCGAATTACTCCCTAAAAAAAATAACCTGCCGTGCTTTCATCGTTTCACCAGCAACCATGGCCAAGAGATTAACGGAAGAAATGGTGATCGCCAGGTCGAAAAACACCGACTTGTCCAAAGTGAAACGGCTCAATTGTTGGTAAGGAGGGAATCAATCACGATGGTCAGCTGTTTATAAAAGCAGTAATGAATTGTTTAATTTCTTTACAGGGGCAGCGATTTGGTGGACGTGTCCATTCTGCGGAAAATGCCAGCCGTGGAAATCCTTTCGCTCAGGTAATTTCGTTAGAAGTTTGTTAGAGGAATCAGCGGTGCGTTAAATAAGTCGTTTCTCGCGAGCAGAGACAAAGCATGGGGTCATTCCCATAATAATAATCGATAAACGGAACGATCGAATTGTTCAAATAAATGAACTGTTTCGAAATTTCTCTTTTTCTGATAAGTCTGTCCACCGAAAGCAGTTCGACTTATATGGGCAGCAGATTTGGCGCGTGGGTGTCTTGCCATTTGCTTATTTACTGATTTTCTCTTCAGTTATAATCCTTTAAAATGAGTAATTTCACTTAAATTACTTTTAACTTTAGTAAATCAAAAAGTAATCAATTGAAAAACCTGTCATTTGAAACACTAGCAAAGTTTCCTTATTAATTATTGTAATTACAATCAGCCACATTTTCATTAAGTATAGTTATTATGTAAGATTTAATGTAAATCCCACGTGCGGTGTCCTTGCATGTGCTTTTAGGGAATTCCTCAGCCACCGGTCACGCATTAACACATGTCCAGCAAGCAACTTGTTGCCTGCCGCTAAAGATGGTCTGGCCGGAGCGGCAGAGTTCCGCTCTGACTCTGCTCGCCACTTATCTAATGTCCACCGTGCGATTCCTCTTGCACTCTCCCAAAGTGAAAATGCAATTAATTATGCTACATACTTGAGCAACGGAACGGATTAATGATTCAATCGGCTTTTGTTGTTTTATTGTTGTTGCTGTTGCTGTTGCTGCTGTTGCTGTTGTGGGAAATCGCGGAAATTATGCCACGTGGGATGCAATTGCGTCTCAATCGTGGCCTTTTTTTATATACACTTCGAACGAAAACTTCGTTGATTGTAATGCAGTGACTCAGTTTGTCCTTTTAAAAATTTAGTCATTCAGTCATCTTTCGTTAAGTCATTGTCGGTCGGTTATAAATCGATTCGAATGTTGATGATTTTATTTGCATTATATTGGTGGATTGAATTCGGTACAGTAACTGACAATCCCACGGTAAATGCAAATTTTTTTCGCTTTGCCATTTATTCTATGATTTCCATGAATACAAGTGATCTTTTAATGGTTTCTGCTGGGTGTGTCTCTACGAGCAATTTTCGTAATTAAGACTTTTATATCGTGCCTTCGGTGTTGAAAATGTATGGAAGTAATTATTTTATTACTGGATAGTGGATTCATAACTGATGGTTTTCTCTTTTTAATGAATGACGACGAAATAAATGAACTTTAGGTTTTTAGTATAGAACTGTAGGATCGCTTGTTTCATTTAGTTTTTTTTGTTTTGTTTGAATAATGTTTTTAATTAAGTTTACCGTTAACTGCAATAACTTTCATTTAATTTATTGCTAATTGGTAGTTTCTACTAAAAAAAAGCGTTTTCTGTTTATTGCTTTTGGTGCTTTTTAAATTTTAAATTTGTTTCATATTTTCAAAAAAATTTCAGAAAAAAGAATACCTTATAAAATATTAAATATTCCGGCATTTCTTTTCAACCTTTCTACCATTTGATTAAATGAGAAAAGTTTTTTGAAAATTTTATGGTTAGCATATTTAAGTTCAAAACAAAAAATATTTTCGGTTGTAAATATAAAAATCAATCTTGGAACTTTAATTAATGTCTTGTAATCGTACCGAAATTCTCTACAAAGACTATTACAAATCACAATATTTAATTTATTGCATAAGAATAATAAATATATCACGAAAAATCCGTTAAATGGGCTTTAATTGCATTCAGAAAATACAAATAATGCATACTAAATGAGACAAAAAGAATGTTTGAGACTCTTTGACGTCACAAACCGCTAGTCGCCTCTGATTGGCGTTTCAAGTCAGGACCAAAAAGCTAACAATTGATTTTAAATGTTTTCAAGTTATTTAGCTTGGATATATTAAAAACAACTAATTAAAAATAGATGAAAAAATAAAAATTTTATTTTGGAATTATTTTCTTATAATTGAAAAATATTAATAATAGGAATAACATTACTGAAAATAAGAAAAAAAAAAATAGGCTATTTGAGTAATTTTCGAAAATTGTTTTAAATGATTCATTACTGTATAATAAACACACAATATTTATATTTCCGCGAAATTCGCATTATTTTCCGTGAAAATTATTGTTAAAATTTGAATGAAAATATTTCAAATCAATATTTAGTTTTGCAGAATAGTGCCATCACAGTATTCCTAAAGCTACAGTCTAATGAAATTATTGCTTTTAGAACTATCCTGACATTATTTTGTTTTATTAATTATGTAGCGGTGTCTTTCTGCTTTAAGACTGATCATTAAAGAAATTCTTATTTTGTTTTAAGATCCTATGCCCTAGGAGTTTAACGGTTAAACAATCAGACTCAAATGACCAAAACGACTTTTCTTTATGGCTTTCAATGATTGACCATTATAGAAATTTTTTGGACCAAAATTAGGCGGTGTATTCTATAAGCTTATTAATTTTCACATAAAATAGCAATTCAAATGCGAAAAATTTGTTTAAACAAATCTGATAGACATTAATTTTTTTGAAATAATAAGAAAACTATGGATAATAAAGACAAACTGATATCTGCTTCAACATTAAAAAAAATAAAAGCGATGGAGATTAAAAATAGATAAAATCATTCGTTTTTGTTTATTGTTGACCTGTTATCATTAAAAATTAAAGGTATAACTAACGAGACAAAATAACGAATAAAACTTGGTCTATTGGGAATTTCTAAGAGAGTTAAAATGGTTGGAAAAAGGAAACGTTGAGATTCATTAACAACCACGTCTCTATTGTTTTAATTTAACGGTGCATAATGTCGACATTCGTGGGTAATTGTTGAGTGGCTGGATGGATTCGTTTGAAGGAACGAAGAGAAATCTGCACACAGAGCACATGATGTACATTAAATAAAAAAAAAAAATAAAAAAAAAACGATCGTTACCATTATAATAATTACGAACGTAATTCATTAATGTAATTAACACGCTTTCCTGTTCGTCCACTGAAATTATATTCACTTATTGCTGCATATTTCTCATTCTTAAAAAAATGTTTAGTATGTTTTTGCGTGTTTGTGTGCGAATGAGTTTTAACTTCTCAAGCGATAAATGTAAATGTTTTCTCTTGCGGCTTTTGTACTCATTAATTATGAATCCATAATTGATTGTAAGTAGTATAATGGAGAATGTGTACAGATTTAACGCCTATTTATCTCCACTCTCGCAAGTTCTTGTGGAAAATCGTTTTATAGCCACTTGTGGTTTTCTTTTTTCTCTCGATTTTATGGACTTGCTCTCTGATCTTTAATGAATTAGCATATAAACTAGTTTAATTTACTGGTTTTGTAATAATTTGTTCCATTTTGTAGAAAAAAAAAAAATATTTCTTTTTGTTTCTGTGTTGCAGCATTAACAAAATCAACAGTTTAGAAGATTTCGTGCAATGCAAACGTCTAGAGGAACTTTTCATACGACAAAACGACATACAAGACTTGAACCAAGTGATGTACCTTCAGAACTTGCCAAATTTGAAGAATCTCTGGTTGGGGGAGAATCCCTGCACCAAATTCGATGGGTAATATGCATTAAAAATAAAAATAAATTCAACAAAAATAAAATTAATTCTACTTTTACAACAACGAAACTTAAATAATTTCTTTTTTCATCAACAAAAATATATATATTTTAACTTTTTTATTGAAAAAACAAATCTTGTATTTTAGATACCGCTCCGCTGTTCTTAGAGCCCTACCGCAATTAGAAATACTGGACAACATAGCCGTCACCGCAGACGAATTAAGGGACGCTCAACGAAAAGGAAGACCGTTGGTCCATCCGGACGCGCAGGAAAGCGAAGAGGATGTCTACGTGCCTAACACCCAGTACAGCAGGTACCAAGAGTACCAGCAGTCTGAACCGGTGGTCGAGTACAATCCGCAAAGGAGTCCTTCAAGACAGGATGTAAGTTTTCTTTGGTTTAGATTGTTAATTTTTTGTAAAGTAAATTAATCAATTAATTTAATTTAATTTAATTAATATTCATTTGTGAATCGTTATTTAATTTTTAATAACTTAATAGGATAGGTAATTTGTAATTTCACTAATTATTTAGTCATTGAACGTTTTTTTTGTAACACTTGTTAGCAAGAAAACGAAACTAACGAAGAGGCAGCGGAAAAGGTTGTTAGTAGTTCGACTCAGGAAGAGGCTCCTAGTGAAGATGCGCCTCCTGCTTATTCACCTCCTCGACAAGTAAGTCCCCATTAATAACATTAACGATTGTTTATTTCATCTTATTTGTTTGCATCTTTTTATGGTATAATAGTTCTTACTTAGTCTTACTTTTACCAATTAATGAGAATCTATTTTTGTCTGTTTTTTTTTTTCTTTACAATGAATGTACAAAAATCAATCTTTTGAATTTAATAGATGAGTCCTCCGAGACGTCAAGTGGCTGCAGAAGTGGTGCGAAGGAATTACTCGCCGGACTCCGAGTACACGGAACGAAGACGCAGCAGTTACGAGCCGCTGTCGAAGCCGCCGCTTCCGCAACAGTCTTACGAGGTAAGAGAGATCAAAGAACAGTTGCGTAAACTTTATCGAAGCGATCCTAATCGATTAAAATACCATCATACTCGTCTGTATCAATCAGAAATCTTCATCGACTAACTTCACCGAGGAACCTGTCGAGAACCATTACAGAGAACCTCGTCTCGTTTCCAGTCAATCCACTACCAATATCAAGGTACAAACTACAAATTATAGTTTATTGATCTGTCTGTTCTGTTGTGTTCTGTTCTGTTATGTTCGGTGTTTTTTAAACTACATGCGTAGCGCGTATCGGTTACAAATTGCTGCAAGATGCTACGACTGTTGTTGATTTGTGTTTTGTTGTGCTTTTAAGGAATACACTAATGGCGAGCGGTACCATCACGCAAGAAACGCTTATTCCAGAGACGATGGAAGCGAAATCGGATACGGTAGGGCCGAGGGACCAGTGCGCAGTGCCAGCCAGCACAACTGTTCAATTGCTCATAAGCTTCCCTTTCAAAGAAGACCTGTTACTAGGGTAAATTGCTTTTTTTTTTTTTAAGTTTTTTTTGTTTTATTGAGGGAATCAACGAAAAGTAGCTCATATTTTTTTATTACTTTATTTACCAAGTAGTTTTTATTAAAAAAAATACCATTTTTTCGGTATTTTCAATGTTAATTTTGTTCCACTTCCGCTTTTTTGCCGGAAATGACTTCAATTTTTAATTTAAAAATTGAAACTTTTAAAAAAATGTTTGGTAAATGGACAAAAAAAGTGATATGAGCCAATTTTCGTTGTCATCCTGTATGGGAGTTTTATTTTTAAAATTTAAAATTTAATTTTGTTTTAGAATTCAAATATTTTATCAGCAGTTCTTTGTTTGGTGAAAGAACTAGACTATCCGAGTTTGGAAGTGGTGGAAGTTGCCGTCAGATGCCGAATGGATGAACTGGATGAATAATTTAGAAAATGAAAAACACTAAACAAAATCTAACGCGGTGATTAATTAATTAATTAATTTAATTAATTTTTTTTGTACTAATACTGATCTCTGAGTTGTGAATTAGCTCCAGGAGCAATGTAAAATGCCTTTCAAGGTATTTTCTTTTTATTTATTAACAATATTTCTATTAGTTACTAAAAAGTTAAAGCAACTGTTTTAAGAACAAAGAAATAATTGTTGACATTACTCTATTGTTATATTTATAAACGTCCAATGGTGCAACTGTTTTAAAAATCATTAAAATTAATTAAATTAAGTTAACTTTTAAAAAGTCTGCATCTACTAGTTTTAATGGAAATTATGTAAAAACAATGTTATTAATGATACTAATTGCATCTGTTTGTTGAACTGACACGGACGCTTTAATTGCGTCGATCTAGTCTTAATCGAATCGTTTTCGCATCTTTTCCGGTTAATCACTGTTAATTTATTTAACCATTAATAAGACAGCTTTAATGTGCAATCGTTTGGCGGATTATTTTTTATACTGAATTTGTATTATCGATATATTGATACTTGTAAAAAAAAATTGAAGACACGTGTGTAAATATACAAACGTTGTGGGTGTTGGTTAACAAATCATGTGAATTTGTCGCAAGGAGCCACGGCGTTCGGATCCACTTCCTCGTAATTCGATTGGAAGCCATCGGAATCGACGCAAAAGTATTTAATTTCCGTTGCGCTCACTGTTTTCTGCAGGGGTTCGTAGCTGCCGTCTTCGGCGCATTTCAGCGGTCGCTCCTGGCCTATTAAGTCGAAGAGTTTCGTGTCTCTGGCGCAGTCTGGAATTAGATTTTTGGTTTTTATGTTGGTTGTTTAGTTTAGTCATCGCTATTTGATTATTATTTATTATTTTATCGATTTCTAATACCAAATAATCAAATGAATAATTTGTACGGTATTTTATACTTACTGCAATTCATTTCGTTTGTGTGTATCGGGGCTTTCCAAGGACCCAATGGTTTATTGTCCTTCCAAACGCAATATCTTCTGTAATATTTAATTTAATTTCTAATTTAAGTCTGTTGCGAACGAAATCGATTATTATTTTTTCTTAATACGCTATTTACTTCTATTCTAAAATCTCAAAAAAAAGTTTTTTGCGAAATAATGGTTGAATTTAGTTTATTTCTACAAATTTTTAATTCCAATAATATGAATTAGCATGTTTCTAGAGAAGAGAAAATTATTTACGGCTTTTTTTCTAAATGTGTGACGTTTGCCGAACATTTTTTTTTATTTTGAGTTTTTTTCCATTTGCAGTAAATATTTTTCTTGTTTTATTTTAAGAGTTTTATGTTAAGAGTTATGTAAATTTTAGTATAAACAGTTAAAGTCAAGTTAGAACTTGCAAATTATTTAAAATAATAATTATTTTTTTAACGTAGCATACAGGGAGACACCGAAAAGTGGTTAATCCCTTTCAAATTTTTAATTACCAAACTGATTTTAAGAAATTTTACATATTTTTAGTAAAAGACATAATTTCGGATTGATTGTCGTAAAATTCAATTTTCTGGTACCGATTTCACCGGAAATGACCTTTCCGGAAATTAACTTTCGATTTTTAAACGGCAATCCGTGTATTTTATTTTTATTTTTTTTTTAATCCTTAGGTCATTTTTATTATAAAAACATGCTTTCCGTTTTTTAAGTTTCTAATTGCAAAAACAAATTTTTAATGGTTCTAGATGGCCATAAATCGGCTTTAAGTATTTCAAACCATCTAATGTTATGTAAATAAGACCATATCAGTCTTTTCTGATGAATATTAAGCGAGTTATTTACTAAATAATTCAGTCAGTTTGATTTTTCCACCATAACATATTTTTTTTGTCAAATGGCATCACTATGAGTCACTAAGATTTTTAAATTCTTCATTTTTTTAACGAATCCAATGATAATCAGATATGCCACATTAGAATTATATAAACATATGTAAAAATTGTAATTAATTTAATAAATGAAGCTTTAAATAACTAATTACGATCTATTTTTTAGATGTTTCAAGTAATTGGAGTTATGGCGATCTTGAACGTTTTTTTATAAATTAATCATTGAGGTATTTATTATTTATTCAAAAAATAAAAATAGGCACAAAACATGTTTTAAAACTAAATGTCCTCGGGAATACGAAAAAAAGTAAAATAACAATGGCCTGCCATTAAAAAATCAAAAGTTGTGAGGAAATAAGTCTTAAATGGCTGAAAGACCAAATCGGTCGATAACCCTTTGTTCCTCAGCGGGCAATAAATATAAATAAAATAAAATAAAATAAATAATAAAAATTAGCTGCGATGGTCAGTAGCTTAGAGAGAAAAAAAAAACATAAAAAGGCAATTGAAAACAAAGAAATAAAATGGTATTCAATATTTGAAATATTAGGGAGGGTCTTTTTGTGGTTAATTTAATTGATTATTGAATAAAATCAATAAAAGTAATATAAATAATTTTTTTTTTAATTTTTATTTTATTTTTAAATACATCCTGTTCTTGTTCCTGAGAATTGGTGTAAAAATATAACTAACACTTTAGTAATGACCAAAATTCCACAGTATTTTATCAAAGCTAAAAATTTAGTTAAAACTTTTATCATTTAACATTTTCTCCAAACAAATGCCTTGACAAAATAAATTTAATCTAGTATTTAGTAAAAAAAAGCAAAACACCTAAAAATAACACTTAAAATACGACAAAAAAAAAAACAGGAAAAGCATTATTAAAAATGGCAAAAAATACTAAAATTGCCAATTGAAATTATCTCGCTGTATTTTCTTAGATATAATTTTTTTTATTAGAATCTTCTTTATCAGAATTTAAGATTTTTAGCAAAAACTCCCAATGAATATTTATTTGCAATAAAACGATACTTTTTAAAATAAATGAATAAATCATTTGGATCTTTCCTACAGGATTTTTTTGTTTGGCATAAAAAGCGATTATGTGTCTCGGAAACCAAAAGAAAAGAAAATTTATGTATTAAAAAAACCACTTACTCTCCATTTATGACATTATTGGGACCATAAGTGCCATCATAATCGCAATTTACGGTCTGCACATTGATTTCCACCGTTCCATGTGCCCTTAATTTCTTCAAGTACAACTTTTGTGCTCTCAAATGACTATCACACTGTCTGTGATATTGTTCTACATTCAATTTTCGGGAATCTATTCACAGAAAATAAAAAAATTCTTGCAAATTCACTTTTTATAAATAAATATTTATATTTAATAAAATTTAATATTGTCTTAAATACTTCTAAACTATGAAAAACCATGAAAAAAAAACAAGAAAAAGAATAGAAGGGAAATAATTACAGCAAGGAAGCAGTTTCATCATCGCATCAGTGACCACTTTGGAAAGAACGGTACCAGTCATTGGGTGGGCGCACCAACAAAACCCATCGTGGCACTGCAACGGCTCGTAATTTCCTTGGTCGTCGCAATGCAGACCGTTGAAATCGATGGGATCGCCCATGAGTAATTCAGCTTTGCGTCTGCTACAAGCTTTAATTTATTCAAAACCAATAACAATTGTTGTAAATTGAAATCAATTAAAAAATAGTAATACTAATAATATTATTAATTACATACCACACGTCATATTTTCTGCTTGCATAGACCACGAGTGTCCAAAAATTCTCTTTCCTTGCGAGCTGTAGCAGAAGTACCGTCCGTTGTTCGATTCTCCCTTGCGTTGTTTGGGGGCGAACGTACCATCCGGTAAACAATCCGGCTTCCAAAGGGAATTAATTAAAGGATTCGTTGGATTACCATTAATGAAGTAGGAGTGGTAGTACTTGAAGCAGGAGTTCGGATCTAATTGGCACTTTTTGTCTAGATCGTTACGTCCGGATCCTTGGCATAAGTGTCCGGGAAGACAGGGTTTTGAAGGGGAACATAATGGTAAATCCTTTACTGAAATATAATTGTTTTGTTTTTTGTCAATAGCGTAGTTTATTTAATGTAATTTTATTTAAACAAATTGTTTATTCATTGTAATCTGAGGTGTACAGAGGAGTTCTACAGGGTGGATGAAAGTTGGTTGTCCCAATAGAGGATCTCGGAAATTATAAGGGCTCTAGGGAAAAACTAATTACTCATTCTCGAGATTGTTAGGCAAGAAATACTTGTTAAATTTTAATTT
>JASKGO010002875.1:0-10593 GCA_030556065.1 Holobus sp. GC000080
TTGCACATTCTAAGGTTAACCTGAAAATTCATTTTAAATTAAAAGTTAAGCAATACATTTTATTGTAATTTATTTCTGTTTAAGATTTCTGTTACTTACATGTGTGCTGCAATCTTCCGATCATCTTCTTTAGTGATGAAAACCACATCACATTTATGACCAGTTTCAAAGTAATTTAACAATCTCTCTGATGAATATTTACTCAAACTGGTCAATTTATAATTCGTTTTCTTAACGTTAACAGTCTTCGAATTTTCCATTTTTATCACTTTCGTTGAGTTGTTAATTCAATTTCAATGTGATTGAAAATGATTGATTAGTGTTTTATAAGGTTATTTTTGGATACTTTTATTAGAAGACACACTTGCAGATGGACTTTCTACTTCGGTATGCTGCTCTGGTCTCTAGTCGCTTAGCTTGGATGGCGTATGTGACTTAGTGGCTCTTGAACTCTGCTGCAGATGCTTGAATGACCTCGAGACGCTTAGAGAAGTTTCCAGGAAGTCAGTTATAATGGGGTTTTAAGTGAGATATTTCGGGGAAGTACCGAATACGGCAGTTCTGATTGCTGGGTTGCCTAAATTAGTTTTGAAATTTGAAACATCTTTCAAATGGTCCGTTCTAAGTTTGCTTATACAGGGTGATTGATCAAGACATAGATTTCGTAAAGTAGAAAATTTTTTTTACATAATTACAAAATTAAATAGAAACAAGGAAAAAACGAAGGCCAAGAAAGTGGAGGAGAAAGACAGCTAAACAGAAATCTCAATACAGGTACAAGCAGTGGAAAGTCTTGCAGCATCGAAGATTAAAAGACAATTAAAATTTGCACGCAAAAACAGACAGATAATTAAAGACGAAAGAAGAGAGGTAAAGGGAACGAAAGAGACCGCGAGATAAAAGCCATCAAAAATAAATTCCACTTGTTCGTTTCGTTGGTTTCAGATGAGTTGAATCATGTCTAAGTTAGACAGTCTTAGGTGTAATGGTAAGTTTGTTTAATTATTATTTGTTCATATTTTTTTTTTCTTTTAATAAGAGATTTGATTGATATTTTTTTGCTGAAAATAGTTTAGGTCAACATAAGTTAGGTTAGGAATTAGGAAATTCATAGTGTCGTTTTTCCAATCCATCTTTGATGTAGTACTACTACTAAACAACTAAACCTTCTTAAAAACTCAATCTTTATTAATTAGTTAGAAACGTTTTGCCAATCAATTCATTTTCAAAATAATCTGTACAAGTTCCTCATGCACGGAAAATTGAGAAAATGGCCACCCTATAGATAGACGATTAACCTCTCCAAACTAAAAACTGCCATAACCTAACTTAACCCACTCTGCACATTACATCAATACTGAATCTACACATTACTCTGTTCTATTGCATTCGTTCTATTGCTTCGACCAAGTGCGGAAGAATGAAGCTAGAAGTAAAAGAGGGCGCGGAACGGGGGTCCGAAGGGGGGCGGGCACGGGCACACACATCTACCATGTACCCGAGATCGCGAAACACACGCGTACACGCTGGGTGTGTGTGTGTGTGTGTGTGTTTTAGCATCCCCTTTCTTT
Source organism: Holobus sp. GC000080 (assembly GCA_030556065.1). Lineage (NCBI taxonomy): Eukaryota > Metazoa > Arthropoda > Insecta > Coleoptera > Staphylinidae > Holobus > Holobus sp. GC000080. The sequence continues at coordinate 1,572 of JASKGO010002875.1, forward strand.
AATTAATCTCTACCCTCGATGTGCGCGCGGCACCACCAGCCCAAGAAAGAAGTACAGCGAGACAATAGAGTTTTTGCACTTTTCCTTCTCGCGAAACCTTTGGCGTCTCCGAAGGCTGACATTAATTAAAAAATCTCGTTACGCACGAAATGTACGCACCCTGCGCTCCCTTCGCCTTTGCCTTCGCCTTAGACGCTCTGCCTCTGCTCCTACCCTACTCTCTCTCTCTCTCTTCGCCGTAGCCGCCCGCTCTGTCTATTTAAAAGGGGGTGGCTCGGGAGGTGGGTGGTTGGGTGGGTGGTTGGCTTACTACGGAGGGCGGCTCGCTAATGTTGTTGAGTGAACACACACGTGCTGCTTGCTTGCTTGCCTGCCTTTCTCATTTTCTTTCTTATTTCCACGTCACCCTTAGTTGCTTTTTGTCTGTTTTTTTTTTTTTAATTTCTTTCTTCATTATGACACGATTTTTTTCTTTTTTACATTTAGAATTTTGTGTTTTTCGCATTTTTTTTTATTTTCCTAATTTTAATTGAAAAATATTTTTATTACAATTTAATATATTTCCCAAAAAAGCAAAAAATGTAAAACAAATGCGAAATAGAATACACCAGGAAAGATTTTACGTATTGCAATAATAAATAAAGAAATGTTAAGGAAGGTCCTTCAGCAGCAATACATTTCAATCCATCCGCGGAGGGCGAGCATTCATTCATTTGTTTAAACTAAAACAGATGCAAATGCGCGCACACACACACACACACACACAGCGAAACATAAAGAAATATATAGATAAAGAGCAAATAGTAAGTCTCTGGCAGAGTGAGCAAAAACATTAAAACTTATTTCGTGAACGTTCGAAAGGCGCGCAAATAAACAAAAGAAGTGTCGGTGGTGTTGCGTTGCCGCCTCCCAGCGGACCGCCGCCCGCCGCCTCCACCACACGCGCCAACGAGAATTAATATACGGTAATATTTTACTAGTCGTCCTCTGTTTTCAAATCTTCTCTCTCTCCCTCCCCGCTCTCCGCTCTCCTCTCTGTTTCTCGAATAAAATACACCATACAGAGCATCACCACTATAAACAATAGTCCTTCTTCTTCAGTCAGCATGCTCTATCTGCGCTTGTTGCGGATGCCTTCCTTAAAAGAAGAAAAACGTCCCGCAGGATATGCCGCCGTTCGTTCTTTTTAACTCCATTATACACTCCTCCTCGGTATGAACGTAGTGTGAATGATATGACACGGGCTGCGACTATTGTGTATTTAAGCAAGGTGAAAGAGTACACTTCCGGTCAACTGAATATCCGGTTTATTTAATTTGCCACAATGCGCTTTTTGATATTGTCTGTATAATATTATTTGCACGATGTGCTAACGCGCGAGAGAAGGGGGATGATTGTATAATATGCAAATTGGCTCTATTTTTCGAGTTCTTCATTTACAATGTGCCCGTTGGGCTTCGAACGATAAGTGGTAATTTGCTTATTTGCTTACAATGACACTTTTGGTATTTTTATGATGTTTTTGATGTTTGTTTTCGCTTTTTTTTTCTGAGTGGGTTCTTCAATTTTTGTTTTATGTTTTTTTTTTTTTGAATGGATTGAAAAGGGGTAATTTTCCGAAGGGTGCAAATTTTAAGTGCTCGGCACTAATGTGCATACAGGATGGTTAATTCAACAAGCAAAAATAAGGATTTATTTTTTTTTAATCTTTTAATTAACATCATTCTACTCTTACATCATCCAACTCGATTATAAATTTATAACCTGCAAATTTACATCGTCTGTCAAGGTCTAGTGACTAAGGCTGCCGCTCATTGGTGGTTGCCGTTCGTTACAATGATTTTCATTGGGTTGCTCTGTTGCTTTCAGTTGCTTTAGGAACATAACCCTTAGATGTCATCTAAAATTAAACTATTGGTAAAAACAGTCATCAAGATAATAAAAATCCATGAAATTTTTATAAATATTCAATTTTTGGCTTTTGAAAACATTTCCCATGATGTTCTTTTTCATATGTTAAAGATTTTCATAAGAGAAATAATTTTAAAGAGTTTTTTCTTTGTCCATCCTAACCTAACATAACCTAACTTAACCTTTCGAATGTTTTTATTTTAATTATTTAAAACTACTTCAGCCACAAAAATTATAAATTAAAAATAAAAAGTTATATAAAGTAATTTTCTGTAAGAATCCTCAACCGAAAACTTGGTCCACCCTGTAGGTATACAAATAGAGTGCAGATAATGAAAATAGATGCGTGGCAACGTATTTTCGGATGGCTTGCATTTTTATCCTATAGGATGAAGGGAGGAGAGCAAACATTTGATAAAAGGGGTGCGCGATTGCAATTAAAGACGCGGAATTTTCGTTTCGTTTTTTTTTTCTTCTTCTTCTTCTTCTCTTTTTAGATGCGGAAGAATGGGCGCTCGCATATAAGAGCTTCACAATACTCTCCTTTTGATCCTCCCTCTCTCTCTCTTAATGAATTCATTAGCTTTTTCATATTATTCTCCATATATATTAATTCAATGCGAGCAATTAAATTAAGTACATTGAGTATTTTTCTTTTCTTTCGTTTTTTTGTTTTTTTTTTTTCGTTTGAATTGCATACTAAATAAAATGTGATATTAGATGTTTTGCTTGGGATAATGTTCTTATATTAAAATAAGTAAAAGAAGCATATTTTTAATTAAAAATAATTTAATTAATTAATTTCAAATTAATTAAACAAAGAATTCAATTTTGGAATAAATTAGTTTAAAAAAAATGTTTTCTTACATTTCGTCGGCTCTGTATAATTTTATTTCAAACGAATTAAATATTTAGTTGTAACAATTCCTAAGATAATTACATTTTCTTATAAAAAAATATTAAAAGAAATTTTTTAATTGCTTCTAATAAAGGATAATAAAGTTAAAGTAATTATTATCATTTGAATTTACCATTTTCATAGTTTGCATTCATTTTTTTCTAATAAAAAGTGATTATTTTCTAATTAATTATAATAAATCGAATACAATATTTACTTACAATTAAAAAAATGTTAATTTTTGAAAATTCTATCGAATAGTTTAAGAGTTATTACTGAAAGCTCATTTTACGTTCAAAACATCAATTGGGAGAGCTTTTGCATAGAACATCAAAACTACTTTAGCTAGAAAAATTTATTTTACCTTTTCTTTGAGCTAATTAAATTTACAATCAACTGTTGTAAACAATCTTTAATTTTTTTAATATTATTTATATAAAAAAAGTAGTTGAATTTGCATCAATCATAATTTTAGCGTTGAAGCAGTACCCTTGAAAACAAAATGACAAAAGTTTATTTTTTATTAATTTTAAATTAACTATTTTATGTTTTTCTTTATTAATATTATTTAAAAAAATATTTACTTTATTTTAAGATGATTTTTTAAAGAAAGAAAAAACAATATTAGTCAATTAAATAATTTACCATTTTTATTAAATATTGAAACTGTTAGTTTTTACGAAGCTTTTCATTATATCAACTAAACTAAAAATTGCACAATCCAAAATTTCATATCAATTGAAAGATTAATTAAGCGTCTTTCAAAAATATATTTTTTTCTATTAGCAATTTGTTTAATTTCGTTACAAAAAATAACGAAAACCAAAGTAATTTTAAATTCTATTGTACTTTTTTGTGACATATTTTTCAATTTAAAATTTTGTCTTTTTTTTTTTAATTCTGATATATAGAAATATTTATAACTAAATAATTATTAGAAAAAATATTTGTTTAATTACCAAATGAATGAATGAAACCGCCACTTTAGGTTATCACCCTGTATATCTCTCTGGTGGAGAAAAAACAACCAAAAACAAAATACAATAAAAAAGCAATTTAACTGCGTCTATTGCGAAATGTTCATTATAGATATATCGCAATGGAGAGAGAGCGCAAAGAGAGGAGTGTGGTGAGTGGATGGTTTAAGTGGCGGTTATGCGGCGGCGGAGGCGGCAGAAGCAGCGGTGGATTGTTTAATTTCAATTCAACATTAATGAGGCCGAGTTGGCATATTAAAATTGCCACACACACACACACACACACACACACAACCACATATATATTGATATATATATATAGAAAGAATATATATATTTGTGTGTGTGTGTGTGTGTATGGGGGCGGCATGGATTATACATATAGATATGTATGATGTATAATAAGACGATACACATAGAGGAGAAGAGAATAAGAAAGCAAAAAACGATCGATACGGACTTAATGAGCCCCAGCTCCGAAAGAACTACAGGAGCAGAAGAAGATGAAGAAGAAGAAGAAGGCGCAGAAGAAGAATAAGAAGGCTCGCCTTGATGAGGCATGGGTGGTCGCGTAGGTGGCGGCGGACGAGGGGAACGGCAAGGGGTACTTTAACGCGCGTAACGAATTCCGCGCTCTCGCTCTGACTGAAGCTCCTCACTCGCAACCCCCTTTTATTTTACACACTTTGTGAATCTATCTATATCTATATATCTGTATGTATTTGCGTACACATACATTTGCATTCTTGCCATTCGTCCGCTCATCCTTTTTCCTCCTTGCTAATTAACAAATTTTAATTGCGTTTTTCGTTTTTCCTTTTTGATTTTCTTTCTATCTTTTCAAAGTGATATGAATGTTTACTATATATTGAAAACAATTTATTTTAAGTCAATGCAATTATTTTATTGTCAAGCTTTAATTCTTTTATTGAATTATATAAACTTTATTTGCAATTAAGTTTTCGTTTTTGCCATGATTTTATTTAAACTTTATTTAAATATATACATATATTAAATAAAATAAAATTAAATTGCTTTTTAAAGTAAAATTTATTTCATTTTACCACTAGGATGGCCTCCCCATTAGAGAGTAGGAGACTCCCCGTTAGAGAATAGAAAACTCCACATTAGAGATTAGGAGACCCCCTCTCAAGAGAGTAGGAGGCCCCGAGTTGGAGAGTAGGAGACCCCGAGTTAGAGAGTAGAAAACTCCTCATTAGAAACTAGGAGACCCCCCTCAAGAGAGTAAGAGACCCCGAGTTAGAGAGTAGAAAACTCCCCATTAGAGAATAGGAGACCCCCCTTAAGAGAATAGTATACTCCCCGTTAGAGAGTAGGAGACGCCCTATTACAGAGTGGAAGAAGTGTGAAAGGTACCCTCTTACAGGCTAACTAATAAAGGCAGTATTTTCATGAAGTAATTGGTTATTTATTAAATTATTTTATTGAAATTATATGAAATATTAAATATAGAAAACAAAATTAAGTAAATTAAAAATACACAGGGTGGTGACGGATTTAGGTCGACCGTTTTTTTTAATATAATTTCTACAAGAAAAAATGAAGGTTTACAAAAGTTATTTTCTAAGTATTGAGTCGCATAAACTTTAATTTAGTATCACTTTTGCAAAAATGGAGAAAATATTCCTTGCAAAAGTTATCCTTAAAAAATGTCTCGACGAGTTGGAATCTATTCATTGAAAACTAATTTTCAGTATAGTACATTAAAATGAACCAGAAGCAAGTAACAATGAATAAATAGTTTCGGCGAGGAATTTTGCTGGGAAATCCATTTCCACTGTTCATTCAATATAAGGAAGAGGTTAGAGGACGACCCCAAAGAAACAAGAGGGCAACAGTAATATAGGTAGTAGGTAAGTGTTGTGTGTGCACGAAGGGAGTAGAGAGATTTGACAAGTTTAGTAAATGTCCAAAGTTGGGTATTAGTAAATAATTTGTGGTAAGATCGGAATGTTGTCTCATTGTATCATCGACGTGAGGTCACTTGCAGCAATAGCAGCAGCAGCATCAACATCTCAGGAACAGCGATAGTTAATTTCCTCCTTGTGGATGCGGAGAGAAGAGAAACGGACGGACATGGGCGAGTTCCGAGAGGACTTATGCATACCTTCGGTTATTGAAAATCCTCGGACGCCGTTTATAGATTAGACATGTCTCAGAGTCTGTCGCGCGGCGTTGTGTTGTCCACTGCCGCTGCCGCTGCCGCCCGGCGGTCGGTCAATTAGTTGTTGTTAGTCCAGCGCCAGCGGAGAATCTTGCGTGCCTTAATTTATCATAAAGGATTCCGGGACAACAAGAGAGTAACCTTATACCTTTCTCCAATAGGCTAATCTATGATTACGTATTGCGGACAATTAATTTTCTAACTGGAATTAATATGTTGGACGACCACCACCACCACCCCCTTCCTCCAACAACAACAACTAATTGCCTTTGTTATCAAAAGCTATGCTGCAATGCCACGATACCTAATAAATTGATGAATATTTGCAAATATTAACTGTCTATTCTATTTTCGAATCAATATACAGATCGTTTTAATATTGATTTTTTTTAGATATTTTAATATTTTAGTTTTTTCTAAGTTTTCACAAAGAGATTCAGGACAATTTTAATTATGTTATTACTTACACCACCCCCCACCCCCTTCCCACACTTATTTACTCCACCAATCAAATATCTAAGGTTATGTTTGGTATGATGGAGTAGAAAATGTTATGGTAAAAGATTGCCAAAGACCATTATTACTAAATTTCTGTGATTAGTTGGAAGGTGTGATTAAAAAACAAATCAAATATTTTTTATAGGTTAGATGAAATCCCAGTCATCGCCACTTGTCATGCGCAAACAGGCACCACAAACCGATGACGTGATTCATTTGTTTAATTACCAACCATAAAACCAAAACTCTAATAATTTTACTGAACATTATGCTAATCCTGTGAATTTTTTAAACATTTTTATTAGCGTTTGTTAACTATCAAACCATTCTCATAAAAAATGAATTCCCTTCGTTAGTGGAGATGGGAAATAAAGGTTAGTTTCAAAATTACCCTCTCCAACCCTATCTTTTTTTTCTAGGTCCGATCGTTAGGCCTTAAGTATTAATTATGTTATAGAAAAAGTTAAAACAAACATTGTCAGATTAAAAAAATGGAATCAAAGCAAAACAAATACAAATAGTACGAATTTCAATACAAACATAAACAAATTACCGAATGAATATTATACACATTAGGGAAGTTTTCCTCTTGTGACGTTTACAGGGATCGCAAACAGAATTAAATTGAATGTTGGCTTCAGTGCAACAGCAGCAGATATACTTTAAAGAAGCCACCCGAAATTAGTGCAAATAAAATAAGCGGAAGTTGAGACTTAAAGGCGGTGGGAACTAATAAGATAACCAACAAATCGTTGCCCGCGAGTGAAAAGTGCGTGACTCCTAAATGCAAACATACGAGCCACGAATAAATCAAGACATCAAGGTAATTACAATTTTGTTATATGTTTTTTAGTTTCTTTTTTCTGATTGTTATTGATGTCACTGCAAACACTGCAAATCACAATTTTCTTTTAAATGAGAAATGAAAGGGTAACTTGATTTAAAGAAAATTGTTGATAATTTCACTCCACCAACGAATAAACTATGAAGCGGAAACGGCTGTAGGTTTAAGAAAAAAAAAAAAAAGAAGAGAAAGTGCGAAAGCTCGTTAATAGATAATTAAGCCAACGAAATTGCCAGCGAGATTTTTAATGGAGTAGAACTATGTAGTAGTTGTGGACGACGACGACTCCAACACCACAACTCTGTGTGCCACCCCTGAGATCATCACCAGCAGCCCCAACCAGTCAGTTATGGCAAATTATCTGCTGTAAAGTGGTTTTCTCTCATATTGCCCACGATTAACTAACATTATTTAACTATACACTTTTAACCCGCTACAGATCTCCAGAGTCCGATATTTAAATTAAATAATTACTTAGTAGATGGTAATTTTTTACATAAAGATTTCAAAACATTTTGACAGAAATAAAAATTGGTGTTATCTTAAGAGTTATCTTGAATGAAGAACTATTGGAAAAATTTACAATTATTTTAATAATGACTTAAATTCAATACTGCTATAATGATAGCAGATGTAGCATAGCATAGATTGAAATAAGTATCTGATGTAGTACAAGTGGAAAACAAGAAAGATTTAATTGATTTAATTTATGTAGTAATAGCGATTGTTGGAAGTTGGAAGAAGGAAGAAGGACTGGCTCTTTATACCATCTATATGTATATTGTACACTGTTTCCGCTGTTGTTTTAATCACGTGCTGAAATTATCCCTTAGGGCGCTTTCTTAGGACTTTTCCGTCCGACGAGTCCAAAACTGATTTGCGCGAATTAAATTCGAATTAAAAGTTTTGATAAACTCTTTTGCATCTCGTCTGCTGCGTTCACTGTTCCTCTGGCTACACCTTGCTTGCGTCTTTTCCCCAACTCCTTCTTCCCTCTATAACCATAACCCCATTTTATACCTGTTTCTAATCTATATCTCATTTTGTATCTTTAAGATTTTTTTACTTTGTTTTTTTTTTTTTGTTTATTTTAATTTTTTTTTTCTGAAACAGCCACAAAATTGATTTAAAAAATGGTTCTAGAAGGCCATGGGTAAACTTCACGGCCAACTATTTGCGCCGTTTGAAAATCAAAAGTTTGAAAGTATGAAATATTTCATAAAAATCGCCTGGTGGGTAACTTAAGAAATGAGAGGGGAGAGCCACCAGCTAAGTCTCGGGATATAACTCCTAAATGGCTTAAAATGAATTCTTCAAGCAAAATGTAATGTTTTTATAGTGAATTTAAACCCACAAAACCAAATTATAATCGAACAATAGTTTTGTTGATAAAACCTAATCTAAAATGTGATATCCTGGAAATTTTTTTGTTGCAAGTTACAACCTTGTGCATTTTCGTGGTTATTCGAACATCTGCTGCATTCAAAGCAAAGCGCCCAGCCCAGCATTATTGCAGTATTCGGTACTTCCCCGAAATATCTCACGTTAAACTGACTCCCAGGAAACTTCTCTTCTAAATAAAGGTACAATATGTGGCCTACACGCTCACTAAAGACTTTTTATTTTAAATGCTCGGCTAAAACGCAGGTACGGCTTTAGTGAGGTGAGCACAAAAGAACGCTCACCGTCTACTTCCGGTAGGCATGCAC
>JASKGO010002878.1:0-17785 GCA_030556065.1 Holobus sp. GC000080
TTTTTCTTCATGTCACTTCCGGTTTCACTGGAATTTTTTATTTATGGAATAAGTCAATTTGATTTTCTATTCGATTTCCTTTTATGAATAAAAAAAAAAAAATGAAAAAAAAAAGTTAATTTTAGTAATTATTTCCCCCATAAACTTTTAGATTTAGATTTTTTTAGTAATTAAATTAAACAGAGGACTTATGAAATATTTAAAAAAAAACATTCTCAAATAAAAAGAATTTTCACTTTTTAAATAGCAGAATTATTTAATTGCCTTGCCATATAAAAACTAAAAAACGTAAGGTTTTTTCAAGGCCCCAGTTTTAAGAAAGATAACCGGAAGTGGTCGATATTTTAATAAGTAGAAATAATAGAAGAAAACTTTCCTTCATAATTTTTTTTTATTTATAAACAAAATTTAAAGCATAAAATGAAAATTGGCTTGTTCTATTTAAAAATAAATAAAGTTGCCATGAAACCGGAAGTGACCCAAAAAAGGGACTATTTTGGAGAATCACGACATTGACTACAACCACAATTGGCGAAAATTGTGATTTTTTATCTTTTACCGTTCAATAGACTTTATTGAATCAAAAAAAAATTATACAACATTTAAAATGTTCTTCCAAAGATTATTTTTTTTACCTTACTAATTATTTTACAAATGCCTAATTTACATTAAATGCGAATTTTGCTGCTTCATTAAGAGCACAGCGGCTCTTTTTTTTTTTTTTTTTAATAAGAACTGTGAAAATTCATTTTATTGGTCTGGTCTCGTTAACTTCTTGGGTTTTCTGTCTCTTCTCTCATAATCATTACTATTTTTTATTTAATCTTTCATATTTTTTTCTTAATTGGCACTTAATAGGTGTGATTTTGATTTTATGCTTTTTGCTCTTTTTTAACAAATAACGACAAACTGTTAAAATTTATTTTGATCATAGACTACTACTTGAATATTAGATACAGCATTGTTTTTTTAAGATGGCACTATTGAAATCGATTAAGTTTACTTATCTTCATTAATCAAAAATTTTCAAAGAAATTATTATTATAATTATTTGGAACAGAGAGATTTTTTTTATATTATTATGTGATTCAGGTGAGTGTAAATCTTCTAGTAATAATAAATCAAAAGAAGCCATGCAAAGATGTCAGCAAATATTGTTTAAAGACGAACCTAATGAAAGTTTTGAATTATGACGATCGAGATGGTTTCAATTTGCTTCGATATCTTAGTAGTTGGTAACTGATTCAGAGTTCAGTTCGGCGGCTATCGAAAGCTTTCGCATCCTTCAAGTTGACAAGGGTCAAGTAGTAAATACAGCCCTTTTCACCCATATCTATCATCGTTTGGTTTAACTTAGTCGACTGTAATGCACAGACAAGTTTTCCCTAAGTAGGCAAAACAACCGGCGACCATTTCATTGCTATTTGCTTCAACTATACTTAAACACATAATATTAAGTAATTAAATTAACTCAAAATATTGTAATTATTACATATACAGGATAATTTCTAGGTAAAAAAAATTGAAATCTTATTAAAATGTAAGACTCCCAAAGCGTACAAGTGGTTATTAAATCTGGCAATTAAATTAAATTAGCTATTGTTGTAAGGCCGTTAAAGCAAAAATATTAATTAAAGTTAAAATACAAGCCCTTTGTCTTACAATCTTAGACTAATCTAATCAAATCCGAAAATCCTTACAAAAAGCTTACACTCAAGGTGACCGGTTATCTATCAAGATGCTACTAAATGCGTTTAATCTAAGGCCGTGCAACTCCTAAACCAACATTCATTAATTTCCTTCGTCCCTTCGGTCCAGAAACCTTGTAAACACCCGGACATAAACAAAATGGGACGGATTTTTATCTGCACCATATTTACAACTTTTGTTAAAAGCATTGTCTTGTTTAATAAAATGGCAATAAAATGCAATATTCTACTCAATATATTATTATAAATATAGTTTAATATAAACATTTGAGCCAATTCAAAAAGGAGAAGTCTTCATTATTGGAAGGGCAAGCTCTTCGGCTAAGTATTAATTACCGAGTGAAACTTAAAAACCCAAATGGCGTTAATTAAAGATTTAGAATGGCATCCCTAGCATTTATCTCCATTCTGCCGGATGAGGGTGAATTACACATTATTCGTTGAATAATCGCCTCGTGATAGGGATTTCAACGCGAATGTATAAATTTCGTGCGGGCCACTATTACCATCAATTATCTCTCTAGAATTCATGTATGTTAATCCCGACAAAGTATAATTATTATTATTGCGGGACGGCGGAATTAAATCATCGCTCTTGACATTCTTTGTGGCCACTGCGACCGCCCAAAAAGCGGATTGTTATTTTGGCTTTCGCTACTAATTCTTTTCTTTTCTTTTTTTATTGTATTTCTCTTTAATGTACTAGTAATATACTAAGAATATTAACAATTTCCAAACTTTGAGTATCTCAATTCACTTATCTCCTTTGAAAAACAAAATAAAATTAATTATAAAATAAAAATTTCACCAGCCACCACATGTCACTTTTCATATTCTCGTTGTTTAATTTAATTTTCACTATAAGTTTATAGGATATATTATCATTTATCAAAATCCAAAATAAAAGTTTATTTATATCTTTCCGGTTTTCCGGAAATAATTTTTAAGTCCGCGGTGTCCGCTCTTAATGCATGTGTTCAAGAAGTGCCTCATTCATGTCTACTTTTCTCTAAAGCCTCCACATAGATTTTTTTAATTTTCACTTTTATTTTATAGGGCATTTTGTCATTTATCAAATCCTAAAATAAATTCTCATTTTGACGATTTTGGTTTTCCAGAAAAAAGTGCTACAATTCTTTATGAAAAGCGAGTGCATCATGAAAGTAAATTTTAATCCCAACTTACATTTTCATTTTTTTAATTTTTACTCACATTTTATAGAGAATATTATTCTTTATCAAAATCAAATCTAAAATTTTATCCTGCGTTCCTTGGGAATCTTCTAAATACATTGGATTTTCCTCAGTATTTTATAGTTTCAAATAAAATATTTTTTGTATTAATTTTTAACTGCCTAGTTTCGAAATTAACAGTAGGATACGACTTTTATGATCGCACTATCCATACTTTTCTATTCTTAGTGAATATGCTAAGCATAAGGACTTTTTTTCTTATCTAATCTCATCGGTTTTCTTGTTCTGCACAGTTTTTCCATTTATTCGAATTGGATATAATTTCGGTCATCGACGCCTCTCTCCTGAGTCTAAGCCTTTTTTATTTCTGTTTATAAAAGATGTAATTTTGTTACCACTTTTTTTTCAATCCAATGTTTGAGATGAATTCAACTACCGTCTGGTGTCTAGACTCTAAATTCAAGAAGTTGTATGTTGCCGAAGAGGATATACCGGGTGACAACGGTTTTAGGGCCACCCCTGCCATTTTTTTATTTATCACCCGATTTTTATAAAAATTAGAACTCTTATATAGGACGTTATTTCCGATTTATTGATATAAATTTTAATTTTGTAGCACTTCCGGTTCCACCGGAAATGACCCTAACTTTTGATTTTTAAATGACAACCCCCACTTTATTTCACTTTTTTTGATTCTACGAACAATTCTGAGTTCAAAAATGTGCGATTCGTTAACATTTAATTTTTGAAGTACTCAAAAATCCCTAGACAATGTGTAGAAAGGACAGCATACCACTATTGCCAATTTGAAGTGAATTATAAATGAAAACATAGTAACAAAATAGTTTTTGGGTCATAAGTCAATTTTTTCAAATGGCACCACTATGGACCACCTGGACTTTTTTGTACTACTTTTTTCAACGAATCGATTGATACCACATTCGTCATATTGATAAATAACGAAATGCCAGGGGTGGCCCTAAAATCGTTGTCACCCGGTATATCAAACATTTATAAACTTTGATGTATCTGGCTTTAGCTGAACATCAAATTCAGCAAACTTTGAAATATCCTGTATAAATATTGCATCGTATACATTAATTTTTGAGTATAGTTTTTTCTTCGTAAATACTGAAAACTATATTATTAACTAAAAATATCAAAATGAGAATTCTCAGTTAACAATTTTAACTAATTAAAAAAATCATAATAAATTAAGAAGTAAAGCATTTATAACGAAACAAGAATAACGTAATTTCGAATAAGCCCAGACTGATTTTTTCTTCAGATTTAATTAACTGTTTAAAAGTTTAAATACATCAAAGGAGCGCCGAGTCTTCAGTTCATTAAAAATTAATTTAATTTTATATCAAAAACATAAATAATTACTGAGCAAACAGTGTACAAGCAAACTAAGCGACAAAACGAAAACAAACTTTGCTGTTAAATAATACTGACACTTAATAATTGCAACTTTTACTTTCAATATTGAATTTATAAAGTGTTTAATAAAACCAAACAGTGCCAACGTAAAAGAAAGTACTTGTTTGAATTTAATTAAATAAATAAACTTTGAAGTGAAATTGATTAAAGACAAAACTTAGTTACAACATGCACTTAAAGATCAAGCGGAAAAAAATTGTTCTGCAAAGTCTTTGATGTCGTTAAAGCATTAAAGTTTACTTGTAATAATGTTAAGAGCATACGTGCAGTGTAAAAGATAAAGAGTTCCATTATCCGGTACGTTGCAGCCACTTTAATAATGAATAATAATCAACATTATTATAATTTATAATTATTGTTAGTTTACTTTCTAAAGATACGGCCATCGTAGGCGCTTCTTTAATGCAAATTCTTGCAAACTTTTGGGTTATTAATAATAATTTCTCGAAATGAATAATATTTTCAAGACGTGTTAGATGTAATACGTAATTACGAGCTCATAAAAAGAATACTCGTATGTTAATTAATAAATCGTGATTGAAAAAAATGTGATGGATTATTAATTTTGTTCCAAGGGAAAAAAAGTGATAATTATTTAGTAATTTATAACATCTAAATCACAATTAGCCATCCTGAGTAGACAGCCGTAAACCTAATAGTAGGGTATTAATTAAAAATTAATAACTTAGGCGACCGATTGATTAATAATTTACTGGCAAACTTTCCGGGGAAAAGTTGCACAAGAATTTATTATTCGCCGTATGAATTTTTCGTCCCTAATCTAAGAAAAAATGGTGCGCCCCATAAAATATGCATGCAAGTATTTTATGCGAATATTTGGCCATACTTATATTGTCGGATCGTATCCTGGGAACAGAATTTAATACATATTTTATAAGCACATACTCGCTTATTTAATATCATCATACAGAGAGAGAAAGGGCTGAATGAAATAATAAAACAAGTGAAAAGTGATGTCCATGTGCGAATGAACGGGAACACACATAACGCATCCCAGTTTATTCGATTGCTGCGTCTGGAGCAACAAGTTGGCAATAACAAGAGGCAAGAACAACAAACAATTTGTCTGCTCGCTGTTTATTTGAAAATATTCTTTGCGGAAAAATTTATGGTATTTATAATATTAGCACTGTTAAACCCTTCGGTCAAGTTTCGGAAAATGTTTGGATTTCGGTAGCGAATTAATTTTAACACTTTTAGTCTTTGTATTTTATTTGTTTTTTATGCTAATTTATTATTGCATAAATATTTATGGACTTTTGGAAGATATCGAATTACAAATTATATGATCGAGTGCTTGAATGTAATTTATGCATGCTTTTATTTGTTTAACCAATCGATTTATCTTAATTTGAAAATTTTTGACTCATTTCATAAAGTTTTTAACGTTATGGAGTCATTAAAAAAAACATGCTTTTGGTAAACTTTAAAATGTTTCGCAAATTGCAATGAAAAATGTCTTTAATAAAACGCTTTTTTAATTCATTTAATGTTCTTCTTGTTATTTAAAAAATATATACATGATCAAATAAAAGATTGCAAACCTCACCCACATACATATTAGATGAGAACACGAATAAAGTGAAATTTTATCTGAATTCATGTCAGTTATTAGTGCAATGATTTATTTATTAACATATGAATATATGTATTTCACTCTTTACGATCGGTTTTATGATCGTAATAATATACCTACGGCATCATTATGAAGATACTTTTCCAATGCGAAATATTAGTTAGAGCTTAGAAGTTTCCATTGATTAAACATTTTTTAATTTGTTGGAAAAATGCTGTACTTTTATTGTTGTTTATATATTACCAAGCACCTTGAATAATTCTATAAATTGTTCTTTTAAAAAAAGATGTAAAAGATGAGTTGTACTAGTTTATAGGAAAAAAATCGTTTTAAAGATTGTTCTGGGTGGATCAAATCGGAGTTTCTTTTAGGGAATCTCAAAAATTGCAAATGCTAGACAAAATTTAATAATATTCGAGGCCAAATTTTCTGAAAATAAAGACGGCTTTTCGCCGATTTTCCTATTTTCTTTTGTCTTTCCTGATATATCCAAAAGTTTGAATAAGTTTTGACATTTTCTTTAAATATTCTTTACTTCTTTATTTTTCAGCATAGAAAATAAAGTTAAAAAAAATCACTCTTCAAACCGTTCAAACTTTTTTTTTTATATAGATTCCAATACCGAAATTAATATTTTTATTTAATAGCAAAAAAACTGTTTTTATGGTTGTTTTGATTAAACCTATACCTAAAAAATCACTTTTTCAACCTCGCTTTGTTAATAATTTAATTAATATATTCATTTCGGTAGTAGATTTTACATAAAAATTTATTTTAAGAATGTTTTTTTCACATCGCAATCTTAAAAAATAGAAAAGTTATTTTTCGAAAATGCAAAAAATCAAACTTTTGTCTGAAATAACCAATAAATAAAATAGAATAAATCGGAAAACATTAATGGCGCCACCTTTGTCTTCGGGAAATTCATCCTAGAAAAATATGTTATTCGTTATCTCCTATAGCTATAACAAACAACATTCTGTACTAGGAAGGAGGTTTGAAAAGTGATCGGTATAATTAAAGACGATTTTCTACTAACAAAATACTTTGTTTTCTTCATAGTTTCCTCTGACTTCAACAAATTTGGCTCAGACTTTCCACAACAACGGAATTTTAATTTGCTTATTGGATGCAAAATATTTCCCAGATTCAAGTTAGAAATTTGGCAAATTGACAATTTTCTAAGAGTGCTTAATTATTTAAGATAATAACAGGGATCACAGTTTAAAATGATGCATTTATCGAAAATCACAAATTTTTAGTTTTTTAAAGTCTGCTTGAAATAATAAGTTTAATAGCCTAATAAATAATAAATAAATATTAAGTTTAAACTTACTAAATACACTAATGACACCGTTTCCAATCCTGGAATAATAAATTTTGGACTGAAAAGTGCAATTTATATGGTGCAGTAAAATGTATTTAGATTTGAAGATTTACACGAAAATTTGGAGAAAATTGAAAAAATAATAATGAAATCCATATAAAAATAAATTAATATGAAAAATGCTTCTAAAAATTTTATGGTCACATCTGGGACCATAACACTTCATTAAAAATTATAACAAAATATTCCATTATCAAATGAAATTTTGGTAATTGTATAATTCCTTACAATAATTATTAATGCAATTAAAGCATAATTCCTTAAAACCAATTTCTTTTAAGAAACATTAAATTTACATAAAAAAAAAAAATCATGAAAACTAACAAAATAACATCCTGTATAAAATTATAGAAGAATTAGAACAATCCATAATGCTAATTTCGTTTTCTAAACTTTTGTTTGCACTACTAAGATACATCTAATTTATTCCAAGTGGTGTTATGTACTTTCTATGATGCAAACAACCCCTTGGGCGATTCGAAATAAATTACACTTACGCGCATCTGACATTGTACTTTTGACATTAAATAATTAACTATTCATAAATTAATAGTGGTAATTACACGTTAAGAATTTCAATCAGGCAATTAAAGCGGCATTAGAGTAGATATAGCGCAAGAAATCGATTTATAGTTAAAATCCTCTAATTACAAGCGAGACTTTTAGATCATCCTCAGCGCATCCTTGGAATTTCTATTCGATACACTTTGCAAATATAATTTCAATAGACTCTAATTATTAATCATTATTACACTTTTGGTACACTTTATGTCTAATTTACAATTTGAGACATTGAACTTTCCAGTTCGGTTTTTTTAATTGCGTAATTAGAACATACACTAAACATTTTTGCTACGAGAGAGTAGTTTTCTTAAGATGAAGATGGCCAATTAACTTACTTTATTGGTTTCGAAGTAGCTGAAAGTGTTTTAATGTCTTTCCAATTACATTTTTATATATTCGTGATTCTAATTATAAGCCCACAAAACTGTTTAGATTTATGGCTTAATTTATTTTTGCGCTTTTTAGTACGTTCTTTCTAAACTTTTAATTGGCGCTCGTTATACAAGACGTCTTTTTAAAATCGGTACTTAGGGATTTGTAATTCGTAATGATTACTTAGGTAGTTTTTATTGTCACCATTTATATGCTTCTTTTATGGTATCTTTTCAATTCAACAAATTTTCTGGCTTTTCTAAAGCATGGCTAGAAACTATTGATGGTGGTTTTTAAAGATTTTTCCGTCGTTTTCAAAAATTTTTACCTTTGCCTCGGTCGAAAATTATATGGTATACATTTCTGTGTTTATTTTAGACAAAATTAGGGTACGTAAATACAGATTACTTCAATAAACTTCATTGAAACTTATCAAAATTTATACATAATTTAAAATTTTCTTCTAAATTTTAAACTTTTCACATAACTAATTTACAAGTGCACAATTTACATAAAATAGGAATTTTGTTGCAGCTTCGTTAAAAGCTTTGCGGCTTTGTTTTTTCTCTACTTTATCCTTTAGTAAGATCTGTAAAATTTCATTGCGCTGGTCACAAGTCAGTTTCTTGGTTTTTCGGTCATATTTTTTCATAACTGGTGTGATTTTTTGATTTATTATTTTTGCTCCTTTTCTAATAATTATGATAACTTGTTTTGTGAACAGACTGTTACTTAAATATTAGATAAGCATTGCTTTTCAATATTGGATGATTAAAACCCGTAAAGTTTATTTATCTTCTATAATTAAAGATTTTTAAAGATATTTTGAATTTAATTTGGTAAATTTTATGAAAGGATTTTTCTTTCATTTCTATTACACATCCTCAATTACATTTTGATAATAAAAATCCAAAATTATGATACAATTAATTATAAATTTTTACAAAATATTGAAAATTTTATAACCGTTATATCGTTATACCATTATATCGTTATATACCGTAATATCAAATTTTGGTCATACAAAAGCCTTAAGCAATAATAAATTAAGGAAATACAATAAATTCATTAGGTATCCTTGTGATAACTTACTATGGTTTCCATTAAAAAAAACATAAGTTTTTTGCTTTAAAAATCAATTACACTAAGGAAAATTTGATAAATTATGTAGATAGTATTTTAAAATATCTATTAGGAACAACTGTTTCATTTTATCGATCTAAAATAGTTTTCTGGGAATTAATTATCAAAATTTATTCTATGCCAAATAATTTTCTAAGAACCAAAAAAAAATCGTCGACAAATTTTAATTTAATATAAAGGTCGATTTTTGTTTGAAGAATTTATCTTAATCCGTTAATTTGCCAATGTGACAACAAAGAACTAAACAACTAAACCACCAAAGTAAACTAAAACCGAATAGACTTTAAAAAAATATATCAAAGGGTTATAAATTTAAATTGCAATTTTACTTTGTCTCCTTTTGATTTTATTTTTTAATATAAACTAATATTTTGCTGCTCCTGTCCAAGCGTAATACAAACAATAATGCGGTTAAAACAGCAAATTCTCTTGAAAGAGCTTTGCTCCGATGAAATTAACTCGTTCGTAAACGTAAACTGAAATACACGCACATTTATTTTACATACTTATATATACATAGATGTGTACAGTTCACGATAGAAAAAAGTACCCATGTACCTACCTTAAACAAAAAAAACAAATTGCAAGCAAAATTTCAAAAACTGCACGAGCACATAAAAATTTTCAGCCAATAATGCAACAATGGCCAGCTTGTTTGCAGTTTACATGCATTATTAACACACTTCGTAGATTCCTAATAGTGTATATCCTGTAAAAGCTTAATTAATTATTACTTAATTATTTGTACCTCTACGAGTGGATAGTTTCGGAAAGCTCACATGCAGTGCTGTAAAAATAATAATTAGCAGTTATTAGTACTTGCAGACTTCATTACGATAATAATTATGTAATTGCTTCATAGACACCATAACGCTTTTATAAATAAATAATAAAACGAGAACTGCATCGTAAATGCAAGAAAGGTCAGTTTTGTTGTGGATGTATTTTGCTGCTACAGATAGTAAAAGTGAAAATTGCTCACATACGTCCGAAATGAAATATATTATGAGGTTGAATTAATCTATAGTGTCTATTGCCAAAGAAATTTTATTGATATTAGCTCATCACTGTACTTTAACTTATAACGGCTTCTTTTATACAGAGTGTTATAATAAAGTTAAAGTTGCAACGTTAAAGCATTTCATTTGAATGTTTTGTTTTTTGTCTTTTTTTTTGCACTTTCGATAAACATACAGCGTGATCAAATTATTTCTCGCATTTCAGTATTGCTTTGTCGTCTTTAATGCCGTTTTTAAAACTCAAATTTGTTAAAAATAATAACACTAATTAACAAAATTTAAACTTTTTCTGTCGCACGAAAAGTTTTGGGTCTATTTAACTGAATCTCTATCTGTGAAACTGTAGAAGTTACCCATATAAGGTTTGTGAAAATGGCCCTATAGCTTCTACGAGTATAAAAAAACTTGATGTGACTGGGACATAACTACAATTTTTTTATAATGAAGGCGGTACAACACACAAAATAATCATTTCAAAGTTCATGTGGCAAAATCATTGTATTCCAGTGAAATTTGATTTCAAATTTCCACGTTTTACTACTTTAATAAGACGGAAATATGAATCCCTCTGTATGTTTAATTTTAAGATTACTTTTCTAAGTGATTCAATTCTTATTAATTAAAAAAAATATACATAATGAAGAAAAATGTCTTTTAGAATTGATATTTGATAAGTCCAAAGCACAATACTTAAGCAAATACCAAAGCAAATACTTAATGTCTAAAAAGTCTTTGCCTTTAATGTGATGGAATCATCAGACTATATAATATACTGAAAGTCATTTTTTAAATTATTAATTTCGAAAAAGTTAAAAATTAACTGCAATAATTATACAAACAATTGTCTGCTTCCTTGTGAATTCAATAAGATGGAAATTCGGATTGCTCTTAACGCTTACTTTTAAGAATAAAGTACTTAATTGTTCACTTTTCATTAAATTATCATAAAAAAAGTAATCGATTTTTTATTAAATTGACATAATTATCCCAATCCTTAAAAGATTAAAAAATGTGCACAATATCTTAACTTTCTTGTTTTTTTTTAAGTATTTGGATAGTAATCAAACAATAATAAAAATAATCATAAAAAAGTAATAAATAAACTAAGATGTAACATAAACACTAAAACCAAAAACTTTATTTGTTTATTGACGCAAAAAGTTTCAGAAAATAGCAATAATTTGCCTAGTTGTTAAAGATTTTATGAAATAACAAGATCTTTCCTTTAACACTCGTACTAAATTGATTAAAAAAATAATTAGCTATAAATTTCACAATTTTATTTATTAAGGTCTCCAATTTGTTGTATTTTTAATTGTTTTAGCATTTTAGATATAAAAATTAATCTTTAGAATTTTCTCTTAATTAAATTTTGCTTAATTAAAAGATTCTTCTTGTTTTTAAAAGTGTTTTTACTTGGAAAATTAACACTTGATACTATGAAGAGTAGTTTTAAATGACAATATATTGAACGAAATAAATGACAAAATTAATAAATAAAGTGCTAGTTTGATAAATCCGAATTGGTTCTAAACACTTTCCGCATCAATCTATGTGCAATAAACCAGACGAGATGCGATTACGCGAAATTACTTTACTAATTACATTACATAATGAAGAGATGCGTCCTTTCTTCTTCATTTCGGCTAATAACTGTTACGCTTCTTCTATTTCACCTGGTTCGCCTTGAGATCTTATGAAATCTATGCAAACGAACGCGTGGCTTATGGCGCGATAAAAAAAAGTAATTGCTCCAAGGAGGTGAACATAATGTGTATCATCTTATTGTGTTAAGCGCTCCCCATTTTACTATATAAAAGCCAGCAGTGTCTTCCACAAGCCATCACAACTTGTGCTCTTCGACAAGTAGCAACAACAAGTGCAATCCAAAATGAAAATGGTACATTTCCTATTATAAGTTACCGAAATGTGTTTCAATTTAATTAAAATGTAAAAAAAATTGTTTGCAGTTTGTGGCCCTTTTGGTTTTGGCAGCTGCCGTTTCGGCTGATAGATTGGATAACACCTATCTGCCTCCGAATTCGGCCAAAACGGCTGGTGGAAACGGCAACATTTTGAACGCTCCCGCTGGAGGACGACAAGGGTTCGGTGGAGGTTTCGGGGCTTCCGGTAGTGGTTTCGGTGCTTCTGCTGGTGGTGCAGCCAGCGGTGGATTCTCTGCTAATGCAGGATTCGCCAACAACGGATATTCCGGAGCACAAAGTGCTTCCAGTGCCAATGTCGACAGCCGTTTCGCAGGACAACAGCAGCAGCAGCAGCAGCAAGAACGTGGACCTTTTGCCGA
The DNA here is from genome assembly GCA_030556065.1 of Holobus sp. GC000080. Taxonomy (NCBI): domain Eukaryota; kingdom Metazoa; phylum Arthropoda; class Insecta; order Coleoptera; family Staphylinidae; genus Holobus; species Holobus sp. GC000080. Next base: position 12,733 of record JASKGO010002878.1, read on the forward strand.
CGCTGCCATTTTGAAATTCGAAAGCGAGAACAACGGTGATGGCAGTTACAGATTCGAATACGAGACCGACAACCAGATTCAGCATCAGGAATCCGGTGAATTGAAGAACGCTGGATCGGAACAGGAAGCGCAATCGGTGCAGGGATCTTATTCTTATATGGGACCCGACAATGTTTTGTACACCGTCACTTACATTGCTGATGAAAATGGATTCCGAGCTACCGGCGACCATATTCCCACTCCACCACCAATCCCCGAAGCCATCCTGAAGAGCATCGAACAGAATGCCGCTGAAGAGAGCAACAATGGATACCAGCAAAACGGAAACGGATATCAGCAAAATGGCAATGGATATCAACAAAATGGTAATGGTTACCAGCAAAATGGAAACGGATATCAACAGAACAGAAATGGTTACCAGCAAAATGGAAACGGATATCAGCAAACTGGCAATGGATACCAACAGAACAATATCCAGAAATCTACCAATGGTTTCCAAAACTCCAACGATGGCATTTCTAACAGATTCCAAAACAATCAGGGATCTTCGTCGGCTGCCAGCAGGCAATATTTGGCTCCCAATAAACCAGCTTTTAACCAACAGTCCGGTTATCAATATTAATTTATATTAACCAATTATACGCCATGTGATAATAATAATTTATTATAAATTATATATTGTATATCGAAATATTTATTTACAGGAGGATTATACATTATATATAAGTTGATGGGCCATTAAATAAATGCAAAATTTCATTTAAAAAAATACTTCTTTTTATTTAAGCCAAAGGATAATAAGTTTTAGTTCTATTTTTTATATTTCAGAATTATTAGATTGAACTATAAGTAAAAAAATAAGAAATTTGGAACAAAATTTTAAATTACTCGTATGAATAGATTCAAATTTAAGTTTTAATAAAATTTATTGAAGTAAATTACATTTTTTAGACCATAATTTTGGACAAAATGAAAACAGAAATGAATATTATAATTTTAAACTGAGGAACTAATATTTAAAACCAATTACCAAAGCCAAAGCCAAAGCTGAAATTAAAAATTATATTTAAGAATAACAATTATAGGTAAAAATATTAAAGTTCAGTTTTCTTTTGTTATAAATTGTTATTTAACTTTACTAAGAATAGGTTTTCATTATATGCAGTAAAAACTAATTTAAAAAAAAAAGTAAATGTTTTCTAATACAACCATAGATTGTAAAGATCAGGCCTGAGCACGGACACTGAGTGTCTTCTGCAGGGTTAACAATAATAATAACAATAACAATAGCAATAATAATTTGTAATTTTTTGTTAAATTTGTTAATTTTTGTAAACCTGATAATAATAATAGTAATAATTAAATATAAATAAAAGTTCATAAACAATGAGAAAATCTATATAAATGAACCTCGTTAAAAAACTAATTATACAGTTAAAAGTTTGGGTTGACGAAGTTATTTAGTTCCATTAAAAGTTCAGACAAAAGTAAGACTTCAATTGTGGTAATTGATTTGCACTCGCAGTTTATTCTGGAGATGAAACCCAAATGCTCCTGAATAAACCAAAGAACAAAAGACGCACAATACACTTCATACAGAAGAACTGTCTCTATGTCTTCTTTCAACTACTAATTAAATGAAAGATCGCTGCCTTCGCACTAACTTCACCAAAATAAAATCCATTTGACGTTATTGCATTTGGCACTGTACACAAATTCTAGTAGAATTATAATTAATTAGTGTAATTTCCGTAATTGAGCTTGTGTGTGAGTGTGTGTGTGCATTATTATAATTTGTACAGACGTTCAGAAATATTTGCTCGACCCTTCAAATATTGCAATGAAATTATTTTCAGTTTACTTTACATTCGCCCGCTTGCAAAGTTTATAGAATTCTAAATACATTCATTAAAGCTATATGACGTTGCAGTCAATGTTTTCCCATGTTATTATTATAGTGAATTGAAGCTTCTCTAATGAAGTTTATTTTGCTGAAACGTGAATTTTATTTTATGCATCAAATGATAAACAATTTTATTCAAAGACATTAAGTTAATTAAAGTGTTCACACGGTAATACTGATACATTAAAATTCAAACCAACAGAAGTGTACCACTAGCAATTATTTATAAAGGGAGTAATTTTAGAATTTAACTGCAATGCTTTTACAAAATATTTATTTGAAAAAAAAAATGTATAATTACTTCAAAAAGAAATCATCGTATTAACGTTTAATGCAAGTATAAGATTAATACATACTAATCCCTTTTAAAATTCTTAAAAACGAGAAGAATAAATAACATTGGTATACAAAATTGTCACACAAAAATTTACTTTCAAATTTAGAATATACAGGGGCCATCAAGCAATATTATATCAAGGAAAAAAATTGGTACATCCGATCCTTTTCATGTCATAATCTGGTTACCATTAAAAAAAAAAACAAGTTTCTTTTCCTCAAAAATCAAACAAGCCATGGAAAATTTGATAAATTATTTTGATAGTATTTTAAAATATCTATTAGGAACAATTATTTTATTTTTTCAATGTCAAATAGTATTCTTGGAATTAATTATCAAAATTTATTCTATGCCAAATTATATTCTTGGAATAAAAATAATCTTTGTTTTTAGTGTATAATTCGGGAACCAGGACAAATATCCGATTTTTGTAAACGGCTATAAGTTGGGCGTAAAATTTTGCTCATTTTGGTCCAGTTAACTGAATCTCTATCTTTAAAATTGTAGAAGTTACTCACATCCGGGTTGAAAAAATGGCCCTAAAGTTGTCACAAAAAGGCTGGTCGCGGCAGGAACAAAGCTATATATTTTTTTTAATAAAGATGGGCAAATAAATAAAGTAATTAATACAAAGTCAATGTAACCAAAACATGATGTATTAGTACCAGGGTAATTTACGAAAAAGTTCGATGTGAAGGCGCCGGGCATTGAAACGACATTTGCCAAATCTATTTTATAATTGTTTCCAGGGACTGCAATAAACTTATTGCCAATTATATTTATTTCTCTATTTATTTCTAAAACAGGCATCCCTTGAACTTAGGGGGTACTTGAAAATATCAAAAATATATTTTTTGATATCATTGGGGACGCTGCAATGGCACTAGATATCAATTTTTAAAGTAATTAATAATTGTATGCATTGTGACACATCATTTTTACTTATTTAAAGCAGAATTCAAATGTACGTATAACGTCAATTATAAACCATTAATTAACCCACGGCGACCATTAATATCTTAATGGATAACCCTGTATGTGTTTATAAACACTGAGAGCTGCATTATGCATTAAAGCGTAGTATTCATATCATGGAGCTTCATCAACCTAATGTGTTGTTGATGTCCTATCAGTAAACTGAATGTGCTATAAATGAGAAGATATTATTCCGGATGCTTTGTTGCACTAACAGCATCTCCATAAAGTTTCTTGTCAATGACACACTGAACAAGGAATAATCTAAACACAGAACAAATTGAATTCTGCCATAACAACAAACAGTGGCGCGAAAGCAATAAGTGCAATAACAATTACCGTATATTCTACATTTCATTGTTTTCAAATTAATTCATTGGATTGATATGAAATTCCATCGCATATGAAATACTCGCTAAGAACTCTCTAATTAAATAACTCTCGACATGCATACTTCATCGTAATACTGGATGGTCCGTTTCTTTGCTAACTGGAATAATTCAATTAGATTCACTTTAAAGTTCGATTTTAAAGTTATCAGGTTTTCAAAAATTTTATTGTTATTCTTTAATTATGTATTGCGAAAGCTTGAAATTCTAATCACTTCAAACACTTTTAATTATTGCTGAATACCTATAGATAAGTACAAATATCTGACGTCTTCCCTTTCCCAAAAAACATTTTTAGGGACCTTACAATCTTTAAAATGTCAGCTGCGGAAGATTGTCCAAAGAATTGGGTCTTGGTGAATAAAAATGTAATAAGAAAATCGCCCGACAAAATTGTTTTCAATCGCTTGTGTTATATAAGCGATTTAATAGTTCTCTGTCCAAAATTATGGAATAAATTAAAAATTATAAAAATCTTTGATTAACAAAGTCCAATTAACTTAAAGACTTTTAGTCATTACATCTTCAAAAACAATGTAATGTGTAACGTTTAAGTAATAATAAATGTGCTAAAAATCAATTTTAACAGCTTGCCGTAATTAGTTAAAAAGAGCAAAAAACATGAAATCAAGACAACATGAGAAATAATAAATCAAAATAGTGGTGAATATGTGGGAAGAGACCGAAAAACCAAGAAATTGATTTGTGACCAGCGCAATGAAATTTACAGTTTCTCTTTCAGCATAAAGTATGAAAAACTGAGCCGCACAGCTATTAAAGAAGCTGCAACCAAATTCGTATTTTATGTAAAGTACCTACTTGTAAATTAGTAATGAAAAAGTATGATATTTGGAACGAAATTTTAAATTTTGTGTGAATTTTGTTAAGTTTTAAGTAAATTTATTGAAAAGTAATATGTATTTCCTTAGTATAATTAAGGTCAATATATAAACAGAAATGCATATCATTCTTTGAGGCAGAGGAAGTAGTTCTTTCTTAAATAACTAAAAAAGTATTTATCATAAAACTATTAAATAATAACTTTACTTGTATGCCAAATCAGGAGCTTTATTTTGATTTTAAAATATTATTTTAAAAAATTCTTCTAAATTGCCCTGAATAATTTGCAATATAAATATTTGATATATTGTATGAACTTACATCTCAGTAGTAAATACTCGTATTTAAAATAATTATTTATTTAATGGTAAAAATGAGAAAGTCATTATTTTTTTCTCTAGAAATCAATATCTTCAAATGGGCAATAGAACCCCGTTTATATTTATTTGGATTATTTTAAAATTATAGTAATCGAAAACATATATTAAAACTGATAAGTTATAAGAAAGCATTGTGGACAGAATTATATTTCAATAAGTAGTACAGATTAAATAACGTTATACTATTCAATAATTAGTTAAAAAACTATCTTCATATACGACGAGAACA
>JASKGO010002880.1:0-30118 GCA_030556065.1 Holobus sp. GC000080
AATATAAAGTGGAAAATATTTTCCAAGAATGAAGCATTTGCTTAAATTAAGAATGGAAAAGAAAAAAATAAGTTCGCTTTCCTAGTTCTCCATATATCGATGCCCTCCCGCTCTCGTGAAACACCCTGTATATATACTGTGCGTCTCATGATGAATCGAACATAGCAAAATCGCCATTGATTTTTGGGTTGCCTAAATTTGGGATGATTATGTGGTTTCCATGTATTTTTCCCTATGTTCGGTTCTTGATGGGACAAAACGTTCAGCAATGTTCAGCGAAATGCATCCCACAGATGCAACCCAATGAACAAACGTCAATAAATCACTAGAATGAATATATGTATATATATATATATATATTAGTTTAGTTAGTTTTAAACAATATTACTGTAAATTGACACAAATTTATTAATAATTTAAGTTGTTACTGTTAAAATTAGTTGTTTTGTTATTGTTTCTATTAATTTTGTTAGTTTTAAGCCCAATTAGCGACAATAAGCTTTAATTTTTAAATAATATAAGTTTTTATTAATATGGTTAATTTTACCTATATTTTATGTTAATTTACTGCATTATTGTATTTTAAAGTAAAATAAACAATTCATTATTATTCTTTTCAATCTCTACTATTTCAGATATTTTCATCTAAACCCCAATCAAGCAGCTCTTTTCAGAGCTAACAATTTATATAAACAATATTAATAATAAAAAAATATATTATTTAAAAATTAAAGCTTATTATCGCTAATTGGGTTTAAAACTAACAAAATTTATAGAAACAATAACAAAACAACTAATTTTAACAATAACAACTTAAATTATTAATAAATTAGGGTCAATTTACGTTAATTTTGTTTAAAGCTAACTAAACTAACAATATCAATTACTTAAGAAGCAATTAAATAATTAAAACTGAAATCATTTAAAAATAAAGGCAAATTTGCGCTAATTTTGTTTAAAAATAGTTAAATGAACAGTAACAACCATAAAACTAACAGTGAGAACTTAAATTATTTAGGAATTAGAAAATACAGTTGCCCAAAAAAAACGGAACTGAATAATATAATCTGGTTTAATTGTTTGCATTAACAATTATTAATTCTACGCTATAATTAGTCGTTTACTTTTGTAGAAAAAGCAAAGTAACATTTTTTAAGCATTTTTTTTATAATACATGAAAAATGACTTAATTTGGAATTAAAAATAATCAAAAAGGTACAACAATTTCAGTCTCAATTAAAAGCCAATTTAACTAGCTTTTTAATTAATGAATGATAATTTTATTTTTTATTTTTATTATCAAAAATAAATTACAATCTCCGATAAATTTTCCAGATGTAAATTTAGAAAATAGATTTCAAATATAAATATTTGAATAATAAAGCAATATAATAAAATAAAGAGTTATAATACATATAGCAGGCTAAAATATCTAAAAATTTGCACTAAAATTATTTCAATAACTAAATTAACTCAAAAGTTATTAAGCTTTCCAGCCCGTTATTTAAATGAATAACTTTCGATTATATTTTTTAAAACGCTTCTCAGTATAGGCAACTAAAATCACGCCAACAAATGTGGGGTTATGTTGTTTCTTCGCAGTTTTCAACAATATTACGTAAATAAGGTCTATAACTAATTTATTACGGTAAACAAAGTAAAAACCTTACAGTATAATGTGACTATTTATAATATTCACTATTTAAATTCTAGATGCTTTCAAGAAAGCTGCTTACCAGCACCCAAAGCGTGGCAATCAATAATAACAGCTTGAAGAATCTGTGTGGAACTTTTGGTGTGTTGCCTCAAAAGGAGCAAAGAAGGAGCAAGGCTACAGAAGCAGTTCCGGCACCCATACCTCCCAGTGAATATAAGCCGTACTCCCCATTTCAGTCCCCATCTAATAAGGCTGAATATATCACGGCCCGTTTAGATGACCTGCTTAACTGGGGTCGCAAGGGATCCATTTGGCCTCTTACTTTTGGCCTTGCCTGTTGTGCTGTTGAAATGATGCACATTGCTGCTCCAAGATATGATATGGATAGATATGGAGTCGTATTCAGAGCTTCACCAAGGCAAGCTGATGTTATTATAATTGCTGGGACTTTAACCAATAAAATGGCCCCAGCCTTAAGGAAAGTCTATGATCAGATGCCTGAACCACGTTGGGTTATTTCCATGGGCTCTTGTGCTAATGGTGGTGGTTATTACCATTATTCCTACTCTGTTGTTAGGTAATGAAGTTATTAAATTTATATTACAATGACTTATATTTTATTTAAATTATTTTTTAGGGGTTGTGATCGTATTATTCCCGTTGATATTTATGTACCGGGATGTCCACCAACAGCGGAAGCCTTAATGTACGGAGTTTTACAGTTGCAGAAGAAAGTTAAAAGAATGACTGCTATTCAGATGTGGTATAGGAAGTAATGTGTAGTACAATGTAAATAAAAAGTGTAATAAATTTTAATTTGGCTTCGTTTATTGCGAAAAATTAAATCATCTTTAAGTTTAACACAAAACTCAATGGAGGATTGTATTTATTAACTAAATAATTACATTAAATAAAAATACCTTTATTGATTAATAATTTAAAAAGTTTGTTGTTTCTTTAATACTAATTTCAGTTTTATACCAGGAATATTATAACAAAAGCCCTTTTTAGGGCTAATTACATTAATTCTAAAGAAGAAATAAACAATTTTGTTACATTCAATTGGAATATATTAATTTTCAATATAAAAATGTCCTAAAATTATAAATTAAAGAGAAAATTTAGTAAAAAATAACCTTTTATCCTTGTAAAATAGAAATAAAGAGATATAAAAAAAAATATTTACGGAGTAATACTGATCAACCCGATTTTTAGGTATTTGTGAAATTTTAGTGTACTCTTCGTCACTGATAAGGGAAAAACTTTTTTTTTTTTCAAATTTTGCTTTGTTATGGAAACCAGAGCTTTTCTTGAATTCTTAAGAAAATGATTGATTATTATTTTATTATTTATTTTTAAATTGAGGCCAGAAATATTATTCCTCAACTTCAGAGTTATTTTATTCAAGAATATTGATAATTAATAACACACAAATATGCATTAAAAATAAATAAATAAAAAGATAAAAAGTGCATTGGGGCCGCTCTTATAATGCACGTACAAGAAGTGCCTTCTTTAAGTCTTTTCTCAAAAATCACTTCATCGATTTCTTAATTTTTACCTTTATGTTATAGAGAAATTTATTCTTTAACAAAATAAAAATAAAATTTAACTTTGACTATTTTTGTTTTCCGGAAATAAGTTTTTGAATCGCGGCGTCCATTTCTATAGAATATAAAAAGCAAGTACATCATATAAGTCAATTTTTATAAAAAGTTACCATTTTGAATTTTTAATTTTTTTATCTTACTTTAAAGAGTATATTATTATTTTTAAAAATCAAAAATAATAAATTATTCATGCCATTCTTGAAATATTTTTTTAAGTGCGCGGTATCCGCTCGTATAGCGCACGTTCAAGAGGTGCCTTCTTTAAATCAACTTTTCTCAGAAATCGCTGCATCGATTTTTTAATTTTCACTCTTATTTTATAGAGCAATTGGTTCTTTGACGAAATAAAAATAAAATTACTACTTTGAGATTTTTCGTTTTCCGGAAATAAGTTTTAAAGGCTTGGCGACCGATTCTAAAGTATATGAAAGGCGAATGATACTTACTATAAGCGTCTATAAGTCAATTTTTATCAAAAGTTCCTTTTTTGATAATTTAATTTGGCCTCTTATTTCATAGACTATATTATTGCTTATCGGAATCAAAAATAAAATTTTATCTATGCCTTTCCGGTTTTCCTGAAATAAATTTTTTGAGCGGGGCATCCACTACAATGGTCTTTGGTATCAAAGTATCACATTTATCAACGTAAAACAGGAAAAAGTAAACTTTAAAATCTAGGATTGGATATTTTAGTGCATTTTGACTACTATTATAATTAATACATCAAAACATAAACTCTAAATTTTTTTGTTATGTTATGTTATTAGCCTTATGGAACGTATTGATCTGTACTCGTAGAAAGTTGCCAAGTAACTAGTTTGATCAAATTTAGTTTCCATAGCATTGGGAAAACTGTTTGCCAATTCATAACACTCACGTGACATTTATTGTCACATATAGACCTTCTTTATATCCGTGTCTTTTATTCAAAAGTGTTTTACATAGTGCCGGCGAAATGTCCGCCAACAGAGAAGTGGAAAAAGAGCGCCTCTTTAAAAAAATTGCAGAAAAACGGGCCTCTTTGGAAGCCCGTGGCTTTATCCCGAAGAAAAAACAGCGCATACCGTTGCCTTCAGATTTTAACATCGGTCCAGTGCCTTTATTCCAATTACCTCCTGAAATTCTAGTGCCAATTTACGCGTCGGGTCACGCAAAGTACAGGAAGAAGTTGAAAGAAAGGCAAAAACGTGGCAAGTATAATACGCAGCTAAAAAAAATATCACTTTGATGAAAATGATATTTGACGAAATTTAATTAGACGAGGAGCAAAGACTGAAAATGCAATCTTTTACGGCACTGCGCCGGGAACGGGAAGAGTTTCGCAAGAAAGTCGTTGCGCTAATTGTGGGCTCTGAAGGAGAACCGAGGCCGGGCGCAAGAATTCCATCCGACGACGAAATGCAAGTCGTTCGCTATTACTTTTACATTCAGCACGGAATCGATAACAAATACGTGGCCCCTTTGGAAGACATCTTTCTCAAAAGAGTTGATCAGTTGCGCGCTACGCACAATACATATTTATTAGCAATTGCCGCTTGCAGATTTTCAAACTGGTCCCGAAGAAGTTCAATATATGGCAGAAAACTCGAGAGCAGGTCGTGGCGGAAATCAAAGATGATTACATGTTGGCAATGAAGAAATCAATCGTTGATTTCGTATTGAAGAGTCCGTGGGAGTGCGATACCGAAGGATATCGTACGAAGGAGCGTGAAGAATGTTCGCACACCAGTTACGAATGGAAGCAGTCTTTTAAGCGGAATTCCCGCCGAATCGAGCACAATCTTTTTAATATAAATCCATGCGTGGTCAAGCTGGTCGATTTGTGGCATTCGGAATACGAGTTTGGCAATGCTAAAAGCGATCAATTAATTTTTAATGCGTCCCTTTACAGCGGTTTCGTATTGAACAATACAAAGAAAATGACGGGGAAGCATAAGCCCTTTGAACTGGTCGATTTCAATTGGAACGTTAGCGAGCACATTAGGCTCGCCAAAGCATCACTAATTCATAATTACTTTAAACCCGCCATGGACTTCTTTACAGAGGCCATAAAAAAGAAGACAATACCGACAAACCCTAAACGTCTTAAGCGGTTCTTTAATTGTGTTGCCATGATGATGACCCAAAATATGCTCAATCTTTGTTTGAATTCGCTGCATGATTACTACTCTTACATCATCGATAAGGTTTCTGCTCGTAACCGCTCCTTAATTATCTCATTAGCCCTTATTTGCAGCCATCTAATAGGGGATTCAATTTAAATCTAGTGCTTAAAGTAAACATCTTAGCATTTGATCCGCCGTTCAAACACTTCCGGGAGTCCATTCTAAAGGTCATCGATGATATTGTCGAGGTTGTGATGTCGTTTCCGCGTGCGGAAAGTCAAAATGCCGATGAAAAACAACTTGAACTATCAATGATTACAGTTAATTGACGGAAAAGCGCAAAAGTTTTTTTTTAATTTGAACTTTTTAGCCTCCTGTTTCTGATGAATTAGTTTACAATTACAAAATAATGCTAAGGGAGTTTGTAAATGAGCAAAGAATCGGGCCAGAAATGCGCGTCCAAGATTTCGATGAATATATGCCGCTAATTAATGGAGATGTAAAAAATCATTAACAAAAATCAAAAACAAAATTACTTAATTTGTTTTTACAGTACGATACCTTGATTGGTAATTTCATAAAGGAAGAACATACATTTGAAGAGTATTGTGAGAAAATTGTCGAGTTTAAAGAAATCGCCGAAAATATCCCTTTAAAGATGGAACATGTTATTCGATTTGGCATTTATTTTATTAATAGAATTAGTTTAATTACAGATTTAGTAGATATTGCTAACGATTTTAAAGGAGATCTCGTACGAAAGATGACCAACGATTACCAAAACGAATGCAAACAGTTAAGCAGAATAAATAAATATAAATAAAATATTTTTTTCATTTATTTTTTTATATAATTATTGCCGTAGACTAGGAGAAGAGTACGAAACGATAATGGAAAAGGCGGTAAGAGTGCCCGAAAATACCCAAGAATTAATGGAGTTAATAACATACGTTAGTAATATACGCGAGGTGGTCTTAATTGAAATGGAAGATCGCCTAAGGAATGTCATGAAGAATATAATCTTTTTATCCGACCACAAGATATTTACCCCGGTGGAAATGAAAACAAATAACAACACATTTTGGTGGTTTGTATTTATTTTCTCCAGCTTGTTCCCAGCTTTAATTTCAAGTGGAAAACCAAAATAAAACTAAATGGAACAACATATTTTAGTTACTTAAGAGTGAATCGTGTTTTGGACGATTACAAGGAAATAGTGGACTTGAAAATAAAAGAGTTCCAGAAGTTTCTGGAAGCGCGCACCGAAAAGTTCGAAAATAAACTGCAGCTTTACGCCCGATTGGTGGACGAGATGCAGTACAATGGCGAATTGGAAAAATTACCGAAATATTACAAGCGTGCTACGAAGTTGGAAAGTCGACTAGTGGACGCTTTAGAAATTATCGACCAATTTAACGCCGAGGAAAAAGCTTATAATTTTGAATTATCGCAATATCCCTTGCGCAAACAAACTTTCGACAAGTTAAGGCCCTACAAGCAATTGTACGATAACGCTACCGAGTATTTGAACAAGCACGATCTCTGGATGAACTCCAAAGTCGGATCCTATGATCCCGAGGATATCGATCAAGATGTGGGACAGTTCTACAGGGTCATCTTTAAGCTTGAGAAATTTTTCACAGATAGACCCGCTACATTTGCTTTAGCATCAACGGTACTAATTAATTTTTATTGATTTATTTTTTGTTTTCGAAAACAATAAAATAAAATTTAAATTATGAAATTTCGATTAGGTGCGTGAAAAGATTGATGGTTTTAAAGAACATATGGCCATCATTCAAACTTTGGGCAATCCTGGTTTGAAAGAGAGGCATTGGGAGAAAATATCAGAAATTGTCGGCTTTCCAATTGCCGTCGATGAAACTTTAACATTAGCAAAAATAATAGACTACGGTTTGGAAGAGTATTTGCCTAAATTTGAACTAATATCAGAGGCTGCAACCAAAGAAAACAATTTAGAAAGAGGTTTGTCAAAGATGAAGAATGAATGGGATGGAGTTGAATATACTGTTCATGCGTACAGAGACACTGGTACATACATTTTATCAGCAGTTGATGAAATTCAAGTTTTATTAGACGATCACATAGTTAAAATTCAAACCATGAAGAATTCACCCTATATTAAACCCTTTGAAGCGGAAAGTTTGTACGTTGTTCAAAATTTTTAAATTTGAAGCAACCTTTAAAAAAAATTGAAACTTTTTAGAGAATGGGAAAATCAATTGATTACACTGCAAGACATTTTGGATGATTGGCTAAAAGTTCAAGCCACTTGGATGTATTTAGAACCAATTTTCTCGTCCCCTGATATACAGCAACAAATGCCGGAAGAAGGACGCAGATTTACGGCAGTAGATAAGATTTGGCGCGATATTATGAAGACCGTTAATGAACAGCCGGGAGTTTTGCAAACTGTTGAAATCGATAAAATGTCTGAAAGACTAAAGAAATGTAACGGTCTTTTGGAAGTAATTCAGAAGGGACTTAATGATTATCTAGAAAAGAAGCGTCTGTTTTTCCCAAGATTCTTCTTCCTGTCCAATGACGAACTTTTGGAGATTTTATCAGAAACTAAAGACCCAACAAGGGTGCAACCTCATTTGAAGAAATGTTTCGAAGGTATAGCCAAACTTACCTTTACCGAAGACCTAGATGTCACAGTAATGAAGTCTACGGAAGGAGAAGAAGTGCCTTTGGAGGATGTAATTGAAACCAAGGCAGCCAGGGGAGCTGTGGAAAAATGGCTTTTGGAATTGGAAGCGGACATGAAGAAGTCTATACATAAAAGTTTGAAATTGTGTATGGAAGACTACCCCAGGAATCCCCGACACAAATGGGTACTTTTATGGCCTGGCCAATGCATTCAATCGGTTGCAATGTGTTACTGGACTACCGAAGTGCACAACGCAATAAAAATTAGCGTTCAAAAACTTTACGATTATTTGGAAGCCTGCAATGTGCAAATTTCTAAAATTGTAGATTTGGTCCGAGGAAAACTAAGCACTCAAAATCGAATAACTTTAGGTGCATTGGTAGTACTGGACGTCCACGCCCGAGATGTCTTAAGCGAATTAGCCGGGTTTAAAGTGAATAATGTAACGGATTTCAAATGGTTGTGCCAACTGAGATACTATTGGGAAAACAACGATATGGCCACCAGAATGATCAATTCTACTCTAATGTACGGTTATGAATATCTAGGCAATACTGGCCGATTGGTGATAACACCCTTAACAGATAGATGTTTTCGCACATTATTTGGAGCTCTCCATTTGCATTTGGGAGGTGCTCCTGAAGGACCTGCTGGCACCGGAAAAACCGAAACCACTAAAGATTTAGCCAAAGCAGTTGCCAAACAATGCGTGGTATTTAATTGCTCGGATGGACTGGACTATATTGCTTTGGGGAAATTCTTCAAAGGATTAGCTTCTTGTGGTGCCTGGTCTTGTTTCGATGAGTTCAATAGAATCGATTTGGAAGTGTTGTCAGTAGTGGCGCAACAAATTTTGACTATTCAACGAGGAATAAATTCAGGAAATAAAACATTGCTGTTTGAAGGAAGCGAATTAACTTTGGATCCTACTTGTGCTGTATTTATTACAATGAATCCGGGTTATGCAGGACGTTCCGAATTACCGGACAATCTTAAGGCATTATTCAGATCGGTTGCTATGATGGTTCCTGATTATGCTCTCATTTCCGAAATTGAATTATATTCTTATGGATTTCTTTCTGCTAAACCCCTTTCGGTAAAAATTGTAGCCACTTACCGTTTGTGTTCCGAACAGTTGTCATCACAACGCCATTATGATTACGGTTAGTTGGTCCTTAAGCTAATACCAACATGTTAACTTTACTATGATCATTTAATGATAACAATTCAAATTTATAGGTATGAGGGCTGTAAAATCGGTTTTACGAGCTGCGGCAGCGTTGAAATTGCGCTATCCTGAAGAGCGCGAAGATATTCTCATTTTAAGATCGATTAAGGATATTAATTTAGCGAAATTCCTAAATCATGATTTACCTCTTTTCCAAGTAAAAAAAAATATTATATTTCATCATAAAAATTCAGTTAATTATTTTAGGGTATTACTTCTGATTTGTTCCCTGGAGTTCAACTTCCAGAACCAGATTATGTAGTTTTAAACAAAGCTGTTAATCAGGTGTGCACTAAAATGAATTTACAATGTACCCCTTTCTTTTTGGAAAAGGTCCAACAGTTATATGAAATGATTATCGTAAGACATGGACTGATGATGGTTGGTTTTCCATTTGGTGGCAAAACCTGCAGTTATCGCGTTTTAGCGGAAGCTTTGACATTGGCTGAAGAATGGGTAATTATCTGAAGTAATGTTAAGACTTTACTTTTAATTAGACAGGTATAATTCAAGGGTGGTATGGATGAACATCGTGCTATCTACACTGTAATTAATCCAAAATCAATTACAATGGGTCAACTGTATGGTCAGTTCGATGCTGTTTCCCATGAATGGTCTGATGGAATTTTGCCCGTTAGTTACCGAGCGTTTGCAATGTCGCAAACTGAAGAAAGAAAATGGTTAATTTTTGATGGACCGGTCGATGCTATTTGGATCGAAAATATGAATTCCGTTTTGGATGATAACAAAAAATTATGTCTTATGTCTGGCGAGATTATACAAATGTCTCCGCCGATGAATTTAATGTTTGAGCCGATGGATTTAGATGTGGCGTCTCCAGCAACGGTCTCCAGATGTGGAATGATTTATTACGAATCAATTTCCCTCAGTTGGGAACCAATACTAATTTCCTGGCTGCATACCTTGCCGGATTCTTTAAATGCCGAAGATCGCACCAAAATTGAGAAGCTTTTCTACCGATTTACATATCCGCTTTTGTGGTTGGTTAAGAAGTCGGGTGTGTGCAAAGAAATGGCACCGATGTTTGAAACAAATTTAGCAGTTTCCACGATGAATTACTTTGATTGCTTTATGGATGACTTCAGAGATGAGCGGTTCCTAGCTGATTTAGATGAGTTAGATAAAAGAGCTCAACTGGAAGGCGCGTTCTTTTTCTCTTGTATTTGGGGATTCGGCGGAACGCTCTTTACAGAAAGTCGCGATCCTTTTAATCTTTTAATGAGAGGATTGTTGGATAGGCAGTTCCCCAAGACAACAGCAGAAATATTGAATCTACCCTTTGAAATTGAAAAACCGGAGAAAACTTATATTTTCGTCATACCTGTAGGCCAAACAGTTTTCGACTACCGATTTATAAAGGAAGGCAAAGGAAAGTGGAAACTTTGGTCTGATGAATTAGCCGCTCAACCGCCGATTCCCAGAGATATACCTGTTAATCAGATAATTGTTCCCACTTTGGAAACCATAAGAAATATAGGTCTGATGCAGCATTTGGTACAACACCAAAAAGCTACGATGGTTATTGGTCCAACCGGAACTGGAAAATCTGTTTATATAACAGTTAAATTCTTTAATAATTTTTTGTATATTTTTTTAAAGGGAAAATTTTAGGACTTTCTTTTAAAAAAGAATGACACCAATATTTATAAACCAACATTTATGGCATTTTCCGCTCAGAGTTCAGCAAATCAGACTCAGGACATCATCATGAGTAAATTAGATAAACGCAGGAAAGGTGTTTTCGGTCCACCTGTTGGAAAAAAAGCCGTTATATTTGTCGATGATGTTAGTATGCCCTTAAAGGAAACCTATGGCGCGCAACCACCTATCGAATTACTAAGACAATGGTTTGATCACGAAATTTGGTATGACCGCAAAGATATTGTTCCCATGAAACTTGTTGACATTCAGGTAAATAAGAAATATTTCCCAAAATATTTTCTTAATAATTTTGCAGTTTATTTGTGCAATGGGTCCCCCAATTGGTGGAGGAAAAACTGTGACGGCCAGATTTTCAAGACATTTCAATCATATTTGCATTGATGAGTTCGATGATGATGTTATGATTAATATATTTAGCAAAATTATGCTATGGCATTTGGATACCAGGTATTTTCCTTTTTTTTTTTTTCATTTTTAAATAAAACAAATTGGAGAAATTAATTAATAAAAGCAAAACTTTAGGGGTTTTTCGAAAGAATTCGATCCGTGCATTGAACAAATTGTGGGGGCCACTCTTCAAGTATACAAACTGAGTCGAATTAATTTATTGCCGACGCCGGCAAAGTCGCATTATTTGTACAATCTCAGAGACTTCTCCAGAGTTGTTCAGGTACAATAATTATTTGAATTATTTGAATTTTCCAACGGTTACTTCTATTTTAATTATTTGAATTTCTTAAACGGTCACTTCAATTTTATACAGGGAGTTTTATTATCTGTGCCTGAAACTATAAACACTTTGGAAGCAATGAAAAGACTTTGGGTACATGAAGTTTTAAGAGTTTATATGGACCGTTTAATTGACGACGAAGACAGACTTTGGTTAATTGAAACATTGCACGCAGTCAGCAAAGAGAAACTGCTTGAAGATATGAATAATATTTTTAAGCGGCTTATAGGACCTGACAGCACTGAAGTAAAAACTTTATTTAAAGAAATATTAATAATTTTTTAAGAAAAACACATTTTTAGATTGGAGAAAAAGAACTTCGTAGTTTGGTCTATTGCGATTTCTCCAATCCGAAAGCCGATAATAGGTATTATGCAGAAGTAATTGATTTGGACGCCTTGAGGGAAATTGTTGAAGGATACTTGAAAGAGTTCAACAATATGTCGAAGAAACCTATGAATTTAGTGCTATTCAAGTAAAATCTGTTTCTGCAAGATAGGGACGTGGCTGGCGAAATAAATAAGTGAATATTGTTTGCAGATTTGCCGTCGAACACTTATCGAAAGTTTGCCGCATAGTTAAACAACCAAGAAGTCACGCTTTGTTGGTCGGAGTGGGCGGATCTGGTCGGCAATCTCTGACACGACTGGCAGCTCATATTTCCGAATACGAATTGTTCCAAATTGAACTTACCAGACAATACGGAAAGGCAGAATGGCACGAGGATATGAGGAAGATCTTGCGAAGAGCCAGTGCCACAGATCAACACGGCATTTTCCTGTTTTCAGACACCCAGGCAAAACTTTTCCCTTAATACTTTTTCAAATTTTAACAAAACATTTTTTATGTGTTTTAGATAAAAGAGGAATCATTTTTAGAAGACATAAGTAATTTATTAAACTCTGGCGAAATTCCTAATTTGTTTAATGCGGAAGATCGAGCGGAAATTTGCGAAAAGATGCGCCAATTGGATAGACAAAGAGACCGATCGATGCAAACCGATGGCAGTCCTGTAGCTTTATTTAATTTTTTTATACAGATTATCAGGGAACAGTTGCATGTAACTCTAACTATGTCTCCGATCGGCGACAGCTTCCGAAACAGGATACGAAAGTTTCCCGCAATTGTGAATTGCTGTACAATTGATTGGTTTCAGGTAAGTCTAGCACTATAGATAGTTATTAAATTCGATTGGTTTTTCGGATAAGTAATTTATCGAGTTGTATATTTTTTTCTTTTTAATAATAAAAAGTAATAAACAAAACGATTAATTTAGCCGTGGCCCGAAGACGCTTTGTTGGCGGTGGCTACAAGGTTTTTGGGCGAGGTAAATTTGCCTGAAGATGAACGCCAAGTTTGCATTTCCATGTGCCAATTCTTCCACACAAGTACACAGTCCTTATCGGAAGAGTTCTTTAAGCGGCTTGGGAGGCACAATTACGTTACTCCCATATCTTATTTGGAACTTATAAACACTTTTAAAACATTTCTAGACAAGAAAAGAAAGTACGTCTTAATATTTTCAATTTATCGTTAAAAATTTATTAATCCATTTTGAATCTTTTTATTTTTGGTAGCGAAGTAACTAAGGCGAAAAATAGGTATATTGTGGGTTTAGAAAAATTGGCATCTGCAGGTGCAGAAGTGGCTGTAATGCAAACAAGTTTGGAGGCCTTACAGCCAGCCCTAGTAGAAGCAGCAGCCGTCGTCGCTGAAACTTTAAAGAATGTTGAAGCAGAATCGGCGGAGGCGGCAATCGTTGAAGCTGGTGTTGCAGAAGATGAAGCACTAGCCAATGTTCAAGTAAAGTCTACTATCTTCTTTAAATTGAAAATTTCTTTCCAATAAAATGTTGGTTTGCTTAGGCTGAAGCTGCTGCTGCTATAAAAAACGAGTGCGATGCTAATTTAGCGACAGCGCTTCCGATTTTGGACGCGGCACTAGCAGCTCTAAATACCCTAACTCCTGCCGATATCACAATAGTAAAGACCATGAAGAATCCTCCAAAAGGAGTTAAAATAGTTATGGAAGGCATTTGCATTTTAAAGGTCTAAAAAATGGCTTTCTAAAACAAATTTAATCGGCGATGGAAATGTTTTTTAAATTTTAAAATTTTACAGGATTTAAAACCGGAAAAAGTACCGGCACCCAATGGAATTGGCACTGTGGAAGATTACTGGGGCCCATCAAAGCGCCTTTTAGGTGACATGCACTTCCTCGAAAGCCTTATTACGTTCGACAAAGATAACATTTCGCCGAAAGTAATACAGAAATTGACGGAGAAAATCTTGCACGATCCGAACTTTGATCCGGATAAAATCAAAGCGGCTTCAATGGCGTGCGAAGGCTTATGCAAATGGATCATTGCCATTTCCAAGTATGACAAGGTGGCCAAAGTGGTGGCGCCCAAGAAAATAGCACTGGCAGCCGCCGAAGGTGAGTACAACAAAGCCATGGAGGATTTGGAGGTAAAGCGCGCCACGTTGCGGGCGGCAAAGGAAAAGGTGGCCAATTTGGAGGCGCTCTTGGAAAATGAAAATGGGAAATTTAAAGTGTTGAATGACGAGGCCAATCTGTGCGCTCTGAAACTACAAAGAGCGGAAGATTTAATTGGCGGCTTGGGCGGAGAGAAGGATCGATGGAGCGCCGCTGCTAAAATGTTGGGGGAGAAGTACTTTTTATTGACTGGTTTGTATATTATTCGAAAGCCGGCTGCGTTCTTTGATAATAACCGACAGCTCGGTCTAGGTGATGTCCTCATTAGTGCAGCCGTGGTCTCATATTTGGGCTCCTTTACAATGCACTTCCGCCAGGAGCAAACAACCGAATGGGTGCAAAAGCTTACCGGCTACAATATCTTCTGCACTCAGGACTTCCAACTAACGGCCATCCTGGGCGAAGCGGTGGAAATTCGCCAGTGGAAAATCGATGGTTTGCCAGATGATAGTTTCAGTGTTGATAATGGAATTATCATTAAGTGCGTCTTTTATTTTTTTAATTAATTTTCTAAACGAATTAATTAATTTTAATGAGGAAATTCTTTTTCTTTTTGTGTGTGTGTCTGAATTAGAAACGCCCGAAGATATGCTTTAATGATAGATCCGCAAGGGCAAGCCAATAAATGGACGAAGAACATGGAGAAACCGAACAATTTATCAACAATACGGCTTAACCAAGCGGATTACTTGCGCGTCCTGGAGAATGCAATCCAATTTGGTTTGCCGATATTGTTAGAGAACGTCGGCGAAGAATTGGATGCTGTACTGGAGCCGGTCTTAGCGCAGCAGACATTCAAACAAGGAGGCGCAATGTGCATCAAACTTGGCGATACCATTGTGGAGTACAACAAGGCATTCCGCCTGTACATAACGACGAAAATGCGCAATCCGCACTACTTGCCAGAAGTGGCGGTGAAGGTAACATTAGTGAATTTCATGATAACAACGGCGGGCTTGGAGGACCAACTGCTGGGAATAGTGGTGGCGAAAGAGCGGCCGGACTTGGAGGCCGAAAAGAACGCTTTGATTGTCCAGGGTGCGGAAAATAAGCGGCTGCTTAAGGAAATCGAGGACAAAATCCTGGAAATCCTCAGCACATCCGAGGGAAACATTTTAGAGGACGAGACGGCGGTGCAAATCCTCAGTTCATCGAAAACCCTCTCTAATGATATCGCGACGAAACAGGCGGTGGCGGAAGTAACAGAGAGACAAACAGATGCAGCGCGATTGGAATATCGACCTATTGCCGTTCATTCCGCAATACTGTTTTTCACCATAGCCGATTTGGGAGCCATCGACCCGATGTATCAGTACTCTTTGGTGTGGTTCGTCAATTTATTCAAATCCTGCATCGAAAACACCGACCGAGTCGAGCAAGTCGCGCAAAGACTGAAGGATTTGGAGAAAAGCTTCACGTACTTGCTCTATGTAAATATTTGTCGCAGTCTGTTCGAGAAGGTAACAAACAAACAGCCAGCGACTTTTATTGCGACAAATAACATTGATCTTAAATCCTCACGCAGGACAAATTGCTCTTTTCCCTCTTATTGGTGATCAACATCGAGAAAAGTATGGACCGAATCGATTTGACCGAGTGGATGTTTCTCCTAACGGGCGGCGTCGGTCTGGATAATCCACACAAGAATCCCACTAATTGGCTAGTTTCGAAAAACTGGGACGAATTTTGTCGATTAAATGAACTTCAAGATTTCGCGTACTATAATTGACGAAACTTGAAATGAAATTAATTTCAAGTGTTTTGCATTTCCAGAGGAATTCTGGAGCACTTTAATGGAAACTTGTCGGCTTGGAAAGAAGTGTTTGATAATGCAGCACCTCAGGAATCTCCATTGCCGTCACCGTGGGAGGAAAAACTGTCAGTCTTTCAGAAACTACTGGTTCTACGCTGTATAAGACCCGATAAGATAACGCCGGCAGTTCAGGCCTTCGTCATGAGTAAATTTACGCCCGAGACATTGAAAAGATTAATATACAGGAAAGTTTCTTTTTTTTTTTCCTTTTTTTTTGCTCTTTGCGCACACAGGTAAAATGGGTAAATCTTTTGTGGAGCCGCCCCCGTTTGATTTAGCTTCCTCGTATATGGACTCGCATTGTACGGTGCCTTTAATATTCGTACTGACTCCCGGAGCGGATCCGGCGGCGGTGCTATTAAAATTCGCCGACGACATGGGATACGGTAGCCGAATACACTCTCTTTCGCTGGGACAGGGACAGGGACCGATTGCCGTGCGTCTGATAGACGAGGGCATTAAAAACGGCAATTGGGTCGTCCTGCAGAACTGCCATTTGGCTAAAAGTTTCATGTCGACGCTCGAACGGGTTAGTTGATTAGATCACATTAGCTCTCTCTCTCTCTCTATCTCTCTCTCTCTATACCTTTTTCTCTCATCCTTTAACTCTTTAACAACGATTTCATCCCGATTCGCATATAGATATGCGAAGGATTCTCTATAGACACGACGCATCAGGACTTTCGTTTATGGCTGACGTCGTATCCGGCCGAGCATTTTCCCGTCCTGATCCTGCAGAACGGCGTGAAAATGACAAACGAACCGCCGAAGGGTCTGCGGGCGAACATTTCACGCTCCTATTTCAGCGACCCGCTAACGAACATGGAATGGTTCGAGAGCTGCAAGCAGCCGGAAAACTTTAAGAAGCTACTGTTCGGACTGTGCTTCTTTCACGCCCTGGTCCAGGAGCGCAGGAAATTCGGCCCCTTGGGCTGGAACAATCGCTACGAATTCAACGAGACCGATTTGCGGATAAGCGTCACGCAATTGCACATGTTCCTCGACGAGTACACGGTAAGTGTGCGCCTGCGAAAATCTTTTTATTCCTGTCATCGGTAAGAGTAAGTGGCAGGATAGCCCGGATAGTTTTCACATTGATACATAACTGATATATGAAACTGTAACGAAATCGATAAAATGCAGGATGTTCAATTCGACGCGCTGAGATATTTGACGGGCGAATGCAATTACGGGGGACGCGTTACCGACGATTGGGATCGCAGATGTCTGACGACGATTCTGGCCAAGTTCTACTGCGATGAAATATTGACCGAGCCGAAATATCCATTCGATCCGACCGGTAATAGCTTCGCTTCCACAATGGACGACGTGCCCAATAACAATTCAATTATGCAGCGACATTGATTCGCAGGTACCTACTATTGTCCCGACTTTCAGGAGTACGCCGATTTCGTCAACTACACGAAGAGTCTGCCTTTGATCACCCATCCGGAAGTGTTCGGGATGAACGAAAATGCGGATATCATGAAAGATCAACAAGAAACCGACTTGTTGTTCAGCAGCGTTCTATTAACACAGGTAGAGTACCACCACACAGTGCCTATATAGCTTTTAAATAACTTCTTGATGATGATGATGATGCAACAAAGTTCGCATCGGCGTCGAGGGCACGAACCGTTAATTGCACATTTAATTATTTACGATTTAATTTCAAACAACGCTGAATTTATCTGTCTCGCAATTGTTTAATTAATTTCATGCCTAACGGAAAACGCAAAAACAAAGGACCGCACGGTAAGTATATGAACAATTTAACATTTGCTAATGCAAACCAAATTATAAAAAGAAGAATTTTTCTGAATTAATAATTGTGCATATTTTCATTGCATTTCCCGTTTTGCTTTGACGGCAATGTGCAGGATTTGATTGCATTAGAGGTAAGCTGAAATCAATTTGCCCTTTGGAAGTATGCCCGCGCAAAGACTGCTGTATACTATAGCAAAAGCTGATGTCGTTCGTAATTAGGATTTCGAAATTGCGCTTATTGTTTATTGACGAGGGTTGCGAATTTGCATACAACCCCTAATCGTTTGCAAGTGTATGCGCACGTACATCGGCGTAGTTTTGGGAGCCACTAATGGACGCGCCACGCACTTAACACAGCCCCCCGTATTATACGTACTGTACAAATGTTCATATGCGGGAGATTTGCATAAAAACGAGCATGTTCGTTTTCGCTCCGGTACTTTAGGCGATGACGGCAAAGAGCATTTTTGTTGTTTGTTATGCTCAGCCGAAAGGAATGTTTGCTTTGCAGGACGCGATGGCTAGTGCTGGAAGTCAGAAGCCGACGGAAGAGGTGATTCTGGAAGTGGCCACCGATATCCTCTCGAAACTGCCGCCAAACTTCGATATCGAATTGGCAATGGAAAAGTATCCGACGTCCTATTCGCAGAGCATGAACACTGTACTCGTACAAGAGATGGGACGCTTCAACAAATTGTTAACGATACTTCGCGGCAGTCTTGTAAACGTGAAGAAGGCCGTTAAAGGTATATACCATACTTTGAAAATGCGTGCAAAGGATTTTCACTATCTATGGCGACGGCTTTCTTGGTCCTCTTTCTAGGTCTAATTGTGATGTCGCTCGATTTGGAGGAGGTCGTGACTAGCGTGCTGACAGGGAAAATTCCGAAACTGTGGGCGGAATATTCGTATCCGTCACTGAAGCCTTTGGGTAGCTACGTAAATGATTGCCTGGCAAGGCTGGCATTTCTGCAGGTTAGCAACCTTGATTTATCCCCAACGCCATTATCCTGTAAACTATTCTCTCCGCAGAAATGGATGGACGAAGGACCGCCTAATACCTTCTGGATGTCGGGATTCTTTTTCACGCAGGCCTTTCTAACGGGAGCGCAGCAGAACTACGCTAGAAAGTACACGATTCCCATTGATCTCTTGGTGTTCGATTACGAGGTCAGTAAAATAGCGATCTGTGCTCTGTAAATTCACTTTTTTGCTTCGAATTACGCCAACAACAAAAAAGGTCCAACGCGGGAAGACATTTGAGAGGGCGCCGGACGACGGAGTTTACATCTACGGACTGTTCCTCGAAGGCGCCAGATGGGACGACGTTAAAATGCAATTAGCGGAGTCTTTCCCGAAAGTTTTGTACGATGAAGTGCCCATTGTAAGTTACTTTCAATTTTCTTTAGAGAGAAAAATGAAAAGAAAATTAAAAAAAAAATTGGGGGCGGTAGATTTGGTTGTTGCCGAAAGTGAGAGCGGAGTTGAAACAGCGGGCGAGCTACAATTGTCCAGTTTACAAGACCACCGAGCGTCGCGGAGTTCTTTCCACGACGGGACACTCCACCAACTTCGTCATAGCGATGTCGCTTCCGAGTGACATGCCGCAGAGTCATTGGATAATGCGCGGCGTCGCGATGCTCTGTCAATTATCTCAATGAGCCGCAAACGTGGAAATAGTAGCACCCTTTATTTTGCGAGCTCGCCAAATCGATTCGGCGATGTGCGTTCGACGACCATTTTGTTTCGGATGCTGCCGCCTCCAATCGCTGCTATCATACTGTTCTCACTCGTCCATAAAAAAGTTAATAAAATCGAGCATACCATAATAATAGATTGCATATCGCTAAAGTAAAGTAAAGCAACCCACCAATTTATGTTCTCCTTTGGAATGCAAATCTTTTTATGCTTGTAGGGTCAAGCTGGTTAATATATGGATGCCAGGGATGCTTCTCAAAAGCTAATTATAAATTTAGATTTCAGCACAGCACAGCATTATTTACCTAAACTAAAGAGGTAATTTTTTACAACAAAAAATAAGGCTTTTCTTAATAAAACATTTGAAAATGCTGCAAAAATAGTAAAATTACTTAAAAAAAACTTTCCAATAATAAAATTTATTTAAAAAATCTAAACATTTTAAAATACTGGAAATTAAAAAAAAATTCTTTTTGAATTTATTTATAGCAATAGGTTACGAAAAAATAAGAATATATGCAATTTTGGAAAATATTTCTGAATTAGAAATTTATTGACAAAATTTAATCTATTAGCAAATTCCATCGCATAATTGGTGGCTTAACCCTTTTGGGTGAATAGCTATTGTGGCCAAGATACTCAAAGACTTTTGGCAACAAATCAAAGATGGGAACTGAGGGCTCAAAAGTTAATGAGAAAACGCACTAAGTAAAAGTGTTAAAAATGCTTGGGAGGAACATGTTGTGCATGTATGTATAATCTGATTTGGGCCCCGGAAGTCCCCATTATGTAAGTAACGTCTTAAGCTAATATAGCATGGTTGCTAGGGTAACAGGATCGATGATGTTCACCCCTGCTTGATGTTGCTGCTGCTGCTGCTGCTGCTGCCGCTGCTATCCCGGGTAACCAGGTGACTACTCCCAGTTATGCAATTCGCTCTCTTTCTCTAGCTGCACGCTCGCAACGGCTCGCTTTCCTTTCGAACTTTACACACTGTGCAAATGCATTTGGGCCCTGGTAGAAAAGCCACCACCATAGGACCTCGCCCAGTTCGCATCAATCGCGGGATGCACTCCTATCCCATAGAGCGACTGCTTTCGCTGCGAAAACAAATCGACCTCTCGAAAACCGTCTGAAAGCTACCGCGCTAAACATTGAAAGAACGAAAGATTGCATTGGAAACGGTAGTTGCAATCGATTAAGCGGATGCGCGAATAGAAGAGATGCGTTATCAATTGGCCAAAAGCTATAAAACGTCCCTTCTTCTGCTTCTGCCTCTGAAATGCAGCTTCGTCTTCCTCTGCAATGTACTTTTTCTTTGTTTAACAATTCGTTTACGAGAAGTGCGCGGCATGTTTGGTTACTACTTTATTTACGCCTTCGACCCACGAGAAGTTATAAAGTTAAATCTATTTGTTTAGGTTGCCATAGGATGTAATTTAAGTTGGGGATTTCTTTTATGCGATTCTTATTGCGAGTAAAACGGCCAAAAGAAACATTTAATTAGAATAGTCGACGGGTAGTCGAGTGGCGGGGCCACTGGCTGAAGCAGTTGCTTGGAAAAAATAAATTGGCACTGACGGGGCGAGCCGCAAAACGGCCAAACTGCATATTCTTCACGTCCCTTTTATTAATATTAACGAAGCAATATGTGTGCCGGCCGCTTTTTCTTATTTTCCAACTGCGTTGGCATATGTGGCAAAAACAATGGCCTGTCTACTTTTTTTTTGTTCTTCGGCATACAGGATATTTGCAAATTCAATTCAAATTCTAAATATTAAATTACTTAATAAAAAATAATGATCTGTAAGTTTTTGATTCCTTTGTTAAAAAAATAATTTTTTGCTATAAAATAAATAGTAAAAAATAAATTTAAATATCTTTGGGTTTAAAGAAAAGTTTAAAGCTAGGTCATTGAAAGGGTTCATACCCCGTACATTGAATAAAAATGTCTGCCGCGAATGAGGAAAAATGTAGGACTATTCATTTATTTCCCGTAGGCGCATATATCTTCTGTGTAAGCAATAGAATTGAAATAAAGTCTTTCTCTTCACGTAGCCGGGAAATATATTTGTACTGTTGGTTTAGCCAACCACCTACAGAGATATAGGTATATAAACAGGGGCTAAGTTTGCTCAGCTCGCAAACGAAAGTTTAATGGTAAAAGTTGTAAGTATCCATTATAGTCTATCGATAA
Source organism: Holobus sp. GC000080 (assembly GCA_030556065.1). Taxonomy (NCBI): domain Eukaryota; kingdom Metazoa; phylum Arthropoda; class Insecta; order Coleoptera; family Staphylinidae; genus Holobus; species Holobus sp. GC000080. Next base: position 21,662 of record JASKGO010002880.1, read on the forward strand.
AGTGAGTGTGATTTTCACGTCCACCAGGAAATTTCGCCCTGACGGTTTGCTAGCTACATCTTTGCAAAGAAAAAACTTTAATTAAAAACTGTGAAAGACGGAAAGATAAAACATACTTAATCATTTCCCATTTCTGGGAGGTTTACAAGGATTACATTTTCTTCTTAAGGTTTCATGTTACTGAAAAAGGAAAACTAATTTTTACGTCAATGTTTTCAGTTAATTAACGGTGCTTTTAAGGTCATTTAAATATAGGGACGCTGTGTGAAAGCGCCGGGCTCATTGTAATTTCAAATGATTTTTTTTTTTTAATTTATTTTTTAATATTTTTTAAAAGGATAATCCTAAATTTTTACAAGAAAAAGGAAAAAAGTAACAGAAACACCTAAAGTTTGCAGTTTTTATTAAAAATATAAATAACAGTTATAAAAACCGGAATAAGCCGGAAAAGCAAAAAAGATGAATGGGAGAGTATTCAAGAAATAAGTAGATGGTATGAATTCCATTGAGCAAACAATCTCAGAAAGGGAAACAATGGAAGAAAGGCCATTTATCAGCGGGACAAAAAACCCAAAGCGAATTTACGAGCTAAACAACTTTGTAGAAACGATTAAAACTCGAAAAGAGAGATATTATTAATCATTGCACAACACGTTGCATTATCCGATCATTTAGAGTTTTTTCTGTCTTTTTTCTTGGTCGAATTTCATTTAATCAGTTTAAACAGTTCACAAAAAAGAAAACAACAAAACTGCCAATAATAATCTTTTATCCGTTTATATGGCAATAAATGCAATAAACGGACGTATTTGGCTGGATCGATTGATCCATCCATCTTTCGGATATAGGCGCAAAGCGAAATGTAAAGTGTTTGCACGACGATATTAAATACCGGCGGCGGCCGTTGCCGGCTCGCTCTTTTCACGTTCGCGATAGATAAAAACAATTTGCGGAAAAATGTCGTGCGGGCGCGCACATCACGCATCCCTCCGTTTCGCAAATCTCTATTCGCTTTTCCTCTCGCGGCACGCTCTCCGCTTTTCTCTCTTGCTCTCGTTCTTTTGCGCGTTGCCCTCCGCTGCCACCGCCGCCGCCGAAACTTCAAAGAAACTTAAACTGAAAGAGACGAAGAAGTGAAGGCGTGTAACGAGAAAAGAATATCATCTCCTCTTCGCAAATTGTATGGCTAAAGGAAGGTTAAAGCGGCGCACACATAAGCAACCCTTGCCTCTGTGTGTGTATGTGCTGCAAGCGCTTGCAGCCCCCGAACCGGTCGTCCTGTACCTACGTGCCCGTCCGAATCTGTACTATGTATGTAGATGCCGCATGTAAATGTGTGTGTGTGCGCTTGATGTAATTTTTCGGGATGTGCTTGCTGTATAGTGTTGTAGTGATGCCGGTGGTGGTGGTGGTGATGGTGGTGGTGGCGGCGGTGCTGGCTGGTTTGGGGATCCCCTGCAGATCAATATCTACCCGGGGTGGCTGGAACCGGGTCGCCATGGCAACCAGCTGCTGCGAGACGGTGTGACGCCCCCGCTGCTCCCGGGACGACCTCCGCACCCCAACCGGGAACGTTCCCACACACAAATACATTCACACACACACACACACACACACACACTAACACACACTATTGCACGCACTTTTTAACATTTGTCCGTGTGTGTCTGTGCGTGTGTTTAGTATGTGTCCATCTGCATCAGATACATGCAATGCTTACACTTTAAATTACGACCATTAATCAAAATCTATTTGTGGAAAACATATCATTTCTGTTTACCATTGACTACCATATTCTTTTTTTTTTTTTAATGTTTATTATATTCAAATAAATAAATAAATTTTAATAAAAAATAAAATAAAATAAAAAATAAGTTAAAGAAAAAGTTATATTAAAAATTTTGTTTAATCAATTCTTTGCTGAAGATAGAAGAGAGATGCAAAAGGGGATGCTGCGAAGCAACCAGCAGCGCCTTCGTTGCGCCACCCTTCGTGTCCGACACACAGATGCACAGCACCACAAAGGACCGTTCCTTTGCGCCCGTCTTCCTCCGTTCGGGTCCTCTTCCGTGTGTACTTAATCGCTTTTCCAATTGTCGCAGCGAAATTAATTGCGAAATGTTGGAAACGAAATATAGTCGCTATAGTCTTTCGATTTCCATTTGCCAGCGGATGCATCGTTAAATATTTCAAGTGCCTGCCTGCTTTCGAATTAAAGCAGCCGAAACTTAATGAATTTTATTTTTGTTTTTGTGCAACTTTGTCGCGTGCGTTTTCACGAAAGTTTTTCCCTCCGAGGAGCCACTATTAAGGATACAATATACACTTTTGTTGGTTGAAACGGTGTGCAACTTTTTTTTACGAGCGCGCCAACATTTGCTGCGCTCATATAACGTAAGTGTGTTTGTTGGAAAATCTGCGCTGCAAGTCCAGCAATTGCGGCGAGAATTTAGGGTTTCCGCGGTTAAGTTTTCGACTAGCTCCGTCCAAATGAAAGATTAGCTGGTCCCGCCTTTGATTGCGTTATAATGCAGCCGATGTAATTGTGTGGCTTGGTGTGTGTGTGAGTGGGTGTGTTTGATGCGAAACCGGAACAACTTCCCAACTTCCCATTGAAATTGTGTATAGTATGGGAACCGCCAGCAAAAGACCGCCGTCTCCGTTCGGGGAATTTGGTTTATGCCTAAGCCTCTGCAGATGCCATGAATATTCCATGGGCCCCCGCTCCAGGGCAAGGAACACCAACGACTTTTCCAATGAAATATTACACTTACGTTCTTAGAGGATGAATCAAAAATGTCGATTTTTTTGTGCCATAAATTAATGCATTTTGGGTATATTTTATATTACTTTTATTAAAGGATGAAAATTTTAGTTGTTTTGTTTTATGATTTTAAGAAAAGAATTTGTTGCTTTTTCAATAATAATAATAAAAATTATTATTATAGAAATAAAAATAATAATTAATATTAAAAAAAGCAGGGGTTTTTAAATTTCAACACAAACAAAAAGAGAAAACAAAAAAATTGCGTTAATAAAATTTACTACTAAGAAAATCTACAAAGAAACTGGAGATATTTAACCCGAATCTTTGACAATAAAAAATCACTAAACTCATTTTAAGAGTGGGTAGTAAATGGTAAATGTCAACATTATCTGAACCAAGTAAAAATTCAATTTTTACACTAATAAAGAGATTTATTTAAATTCATTAATATAAAACCAAAGTAGAAGATTCAATAATTCTCAAGAAACAATAAGAAGCAATTCATTTAAGCCATCTTAAACTTATAAGATTTCTCATTAATGAAAATGAAGAAACCACTAACCTTTAGTCCTCTAGTCGTTTGTCTTGCTCGATTTCGGAAAAGCAACCCCCACATTTCTTATTCACACAACCACTGATAAAAACTGGTGTTCGTTGATGAACAAAACCAGCAAGTCATGCCCCTAATTAACACTTCTGCACAAGACACCCGGTAAATCACATCGCTTCGCTCAAACAGCGATCGATACGTACAGATCGAAGGCCCATTGCATACTGACGCAGCTCATATACTGACTTAAGTCGCTACAGGTGAATCATCACTAAGCATCGGCATGGCTTAGTTCAGTTCACTGAACCGAAGCAAACTTTACGCGAATTTTTATTTTCTCTTGAAAAATGGCTAGGATTTTATAATAAATAATAAAAAAAATTGTTATGGATTATTTTTATATTGCTGTTTTTAATGATCTATTAATAATATAATTTATTAATTACAATTTATTGTTTATTTTAAAAAATAGATTATTTTTTGTAAACTTTTCTAATAATAAAATATTTGTTATATTTTGTAATATAATAATAATAATAATAATATGGTTGTTGCTTATATTTATTGTCCTTGGAGTTTTCTAAAAGTGTATTCTTCACGAACAATTATTTATTCATTAGATTGAAATGCGGATCCATTCTATCAATAAATTGCTATTATCATAAAAACGGAGAGGCAGTTATTTGATATCTCCATTCAATACTACCCTTACAAGGAAAATAGACGTAAATCCAAGCAGTCTTTTAATAATGCTCTATAAATAACTCTTCGATTAATTTTCTTAATTTTTTTTTAATAATTTTATTATACACTTAGTTTTTATTTTAATTTACTTTAAGATGTTTTTATTTATTATTTATTTTCTAAAATATTGTTATTTATTAATTTAAAATTATCCCTAAAATCCTTTAAGAAAAAATATTCCCAAAACATTTTAAAAGAAAACTATGTCCATTAAGATTTACTTTTTTGCAATTTACAATAAAAAAATATTCCAAAGTGCCAATAATTTTCAGTTACAATAAAACTTGTTTTTCATTTCATACTTTGCTCGTTATTATTCCCATTACAATTACATTTAGCTAATTAGTGTACTTACTTCCTTATCAATTTACTCCTATTTCACTTACTTCTAGTTTAGATATTTCAGTTAATTAAAGCTTTCGAAAGCAATAATTAAAAGTAATTTAAAACCAAACACTGAGCAACATGAAATTAAATTTAAAATTTACCGAGTTTGGTGCATCAAAAAAAAAAATAATAATAATAATAACAAGCGAAAAAGCAAATAAGGGAAAAAAGCGAATGAGAAAAAAAAAGGGAATGCGTAAATGGTGAACGAGTGCATCATCTATTTTGCATGCGAGAGCTTTATTTATTTATTTTTGCCAGTTTTAATTTCCCAGCGGGTCTCTCTTTCTCTCGCTTCGGGTCGGTCATCCGTTTCTGGTTTTCCCTGGGAAAACGATGATGATGAAAAGCGCGAGCGTATCGATCCCGTTACCCGGGCAACAACAGATTTCATCTCGCAGCCATTGCGTACACGTTCGAATAATACAACTTCAATGACGGCTCGTCCGCTTACTATTGCAAATACATATATTACAACATCACAAACGATTCAAATTATGTATTAAACAGTAAACGCACTTATGAACTATGTATAGCGGGCCCTATGTATTTATAAACGCTTTACTGGACCGTTAATGCCATTCAGCAACTAAAATATCTCTTTATGTTTCGTTTTACAAGCGAGCTTTAAAAAAAAGCGATTTTTTATGGTTTTTAAGCAATTCGTTTTTTGTTTAATATTAACATTGTTCTATTCAACAAATTGATTGTTTTTACAAAAAATTTTCATTTTTCAATTTGTGAAAATCAGTTTTTTCTTTCCTTTAATTTAAAATTTTAATTAAATAACATTTAAAAAAAGTTTTTATTATTTGTTAACAAATAGAATAATGAAAAAAATATAAAAAATATATAAATTAATATTTTACAGGCAATTATAGTTTTTTTAAATTTATTTTACTTTAACAATTAAATAGAAATAGAAATAGAAAAACTAGAATCAGAAATCCACAGTGGTTTTCGGAGAGTTGCACAAACGGTATCAACAGGGGTGACAGTTAAAACATGCACCCTAAATAATGCAACCACCCTATACACTACTTACTACACATACAGTGTAGTATACTGGAATCGACGTTTTACTACCCCTTAATCAAAGAGCACATTACTCTCCTCGTTTCGCTTTGACGTGCTGCGCTCTGATATATTTTATTATTGCAAGTAATGCGCAAACACTGCATGAATTAAACAGCGAATAAAAGTGAATTCTTCAAAGCTTTTAAATAAACACTTTGCCTGTTTTTTGCCAGTTGCATTTTCCTAATACAAATAACTAATCCAACTGAAATTTCTCTTTTCTATTATAAACCAATAATTTCTATTATAAACCAAAAACAGCAAAACACAGCAACTAGCACATTTCCGAATGCAATTTTATTTTTTACGGAGGATTAAGTCTGCTCTTGGCATTCACCGCGTGCCTTATGATGATTTTCAACACATAAGGGCCAACAGTGAACACTAGGAGAACGACAAATGTCGAAGGCACTTTGCACCACTACTAATTTTTTAGTTTCTTTTTTTTTATTATTATTAATGTTTAGGAGTCGGTGTGAATGAAGGATACAACATAACTCGGTCGTTAAAAGTAAAGGTACAACACGCATTAATTAAGGAACACACATAACGTACAGCCAGCTATACGCACATTAGGCAAATCGTGTGTAATAAGTTTATAGGGATCGTGCACGCGAACTTTTCACGAATTCTATAATAGTTGCAAGTGCAAGTACATTATTATTTTATTTTTTTCGTAATTTCTCAAAGCTGTAAAATTTCGCATTAGTCACATATGTGAAAGCGAAGCTCTGCAATCGGTTTTTCCACTCGATACTTTCGTGAGGAAAAGGAAAAAAAGCTTCGATTATTGCATTGTACAGAAGAAGTAATCGATGGGAGCCAGACACATGCATTGCTAGCCGCATTAAATCAGAGGGTACAGGACGTTAGATCGCAACCCTATTGTTCTACCATGCACACACTTTTTACTTTCCCTTGCACATGCATTTCCCCTCCAGCAGCAGACATTAGATGGTAATAGTTGAGGGCGACCCTCTATTGCGAAATGGCAAGGGCACTGGCCACGTGCTGCCACTTTTTTTTTTCTTTCTATTCTTTTGTATAATTTCCTGCAGCACTTTTTAATTAAATTTAATAAAATTTCCATTTTCGCAAATGAATTTAATTTAAGTTAAAAAAATTGAATATTTTAAGAAGACAACAGTAGGAATAAGTTTGATGGAGGCCAACACCGACGGCTCTTGTTATCGACCACACGCTCAACCGCCGCCAACGCTTCTATATACTATATATTAAATTTGCAGACGTTTTATTGCCCCTCTGAAATCCTTCAACCCTTTGCCTGCTGTTATTTAATAATTAAACATACAGATAGCTGCCAGCCAAAAATATTATTTTAAATAGATGTCTTTTATAAACTTTTTTTTTATTTTTGTAAGACTTGTTTTATTAAAAAATTAAAAATAAAAAAAAAGTAAAGAAAAAATAAGAAAAATGTTTTTGCGTAAAATAAACGGAGTAATATTGATGAAATTGTTTAAGCAAAACGAACAACTTTCCCTTGAACTATTTCGAGCCGCGAGTTTTATCAATAGTTTAGTGTTTTTAATATTTCCGCCGCAAGGTAACCGCCCCCCGAATTGTAAATGTACTAAATGTTTGCGCCGCCGAAGAGTATAATCTACAAATACAAATCATACAAATCATGTGTGGAATTAATCAATTACCAATATCGGAAAGCAAATTACGTCACAGATAATAATAAAATTAGCAAAGGGCAAATCTCAAAATAGAAACAAAACTATAATTAAAAACATAAACACAGCGCACCCACACAAACTCAACAAATACATAAACAGAAAATTATTTAGTCATCACGACCACTACACTACCTACTAACAAACTACATATAAAAGTATCAAAGGGTGTTTATCTAATCTCTTTACTATATCTATGCATAAGTAACCCTAGTGGTGGTATAAAATGAAAGGCAAATATAAAGTGCGTGTGAAAATTGTGTTCGTAGTTTGGAAAAACAGTAACAGAAACAGCAAATGAAAACCCAAAAGGAAAGCAAATTTGTTTACAGATGGATGTTTTTTTTTTTAATTAAGCTATTTACTTACTTGATTATTAATTAATCAGCAGCAGTAGCAGTAGCAGCAGCAGCAGCAGCAAAAATTAATTGAGTCACTATTTTCTTTTAGATCCACCACTACGGTTCGCTGAACTTTAATAAATCGTTTTTACTTCTCGCAGTAGTAGCAGAAGGGTAGTTATTGTTTATCATATTATACCAAGAGCATTTGCCTTCAGTCTGCGTTCTGTTTTGTGGATGTGTGTGTGGGCTTTTGTGTGTGCGTGTGCAGATGTAGGTATTGGAGGAATGAATTTAATGTCTATGTGTAACAACAACACACTTACCGGACGAGTGGTGTCACATCCAGTGCGAGACCTGCCGACGCCAGTCTGTCTACCCACTATCTGGTGCGTCGCGACGGGCGTCGCGTATGCTGCATCCCCTGCGCACGCTTACCCCACCCCAGGGACTCGACTCACCCTCTGCCGCCAGCCCCACCATCGGCGTGCTCTTCGACGCCGCCGTCGTTGGCGTCCTCCCGATTGGCGAATCGCCATTGGGCGCGCAAACTTTCTACTTTTGCTTTTTTAACATGCCTAATTCTTTTTTCGGCAACCGGCTTCGCGCTTTCTTTCCTCTTTTTTTTTTATGCATTATTACTATAATCCTTTGCATTTACTGTTATTTCCATTTCTTTAGCTTTAATTACAATTACAAAACAATTTTGTTAGTAAACAAAAAAAAAATTCAAATAATGCGCACTATTAACTTTTTTTATATTGTATTTTTTTGAAAATTGCCATCACTTTTAGGACTCAAAATAAAAATTAAAAACTATGCATCACAAGAGCACGCTTTTTAAAGTTATTGCTATTTTTTATTAATTAATTTATAAAATGAAAACACCAC